>JBAMYA010000020.1:236394-255758 GCA_037176975.1 Arrhamphus sclerolepis
TGTGTTTTTTTGTTCCTCGAAATATGCATTTATATATATGTATATATATATGTTGCAATATAAAGCAGTATATTGCTTTTTAATAGATTACAGCAAGCAGGTTAATAGAAAAGTGCTCCCTAAAACTCATAACCCAAGACAAAAGTGGCCACCCAGGATGTGCATATGTTGGTACCGCTATAGCTTGCACATTCAAAACCTCTGATGCGCGATCATTTTCAAGTACAGCTCAGGAATAAAAATTAAAACTGACAAAAACTTCAGCTTCTGTAGCAACATTCAACATGTTTTCTCCAGATCACATCACATCAAAACTGGAGCAGTTCTAAGTTGCGGTCTTGATAATAATAATGTTTATAAAAGTTCAGGAAATCAAAGTACGTTCAAGTCCAGTTAACAATTCCTACTCCCGTCCAGTGACGTGGATTTCTTCATTAAAAACAGACACTAAAATGGTTTTAAAGCATCAATTTCCCCCACCATCGGTTACTAAAAAAAAGTAATTTGTGCTTGAAAAGTTCTGAGGAAAAATGTGCAAAGACATTAAAAGACAAAAATAGGAATTGTGGTCTTCTGACTTAAGTAAATGAATTCTTGTTGTCCTGCAGTCATAAATAAATGTGTTGGCTTCTCAGCATCCACACAGGATGATTAATGGCCTTAAAGTTGATTTGTTATGTCCTCTGGGCCAGCCATAAACGATAATCAGGACACGCAGAGCTCTTCCCATGCAGGATTTGGCAGCATCTTCGTTCTCAGAAGTTCAAAACAGACTGTTGCAGTTCTGAATGTATTTTCACAGAAAAACAAAGGGCAAAGTGCACACTTCCCAAGTTCGTTGCAGTCCGAAAGTCCCAGTCAGTGGAAAAGGAATACCATGGAACATCTCACCTCCCGTAATCAAGAAGTCCTACCTCAGTCACATTGTAGAAAACACCGCTTCGCCTCTGGTCAGTTGCACCTTTTGGGATGTAATCCCCAGTGTTTTTTGGGCCAGACAGATGAGAAAAACGCAATTATCCAAACAGCTTGTGTTCAAACAAGATGTCTTGTCAAACCACTGAAAGAGAAATGATGAAACAGAAATTTAGGATCCAGAGATCACATTCCTGGCCAGAGGTTTCTCATCAAGGTCACGAGTGTCATGACAGCACTGGGCCTTCAATTAACTACCAATATTCCCACTTATTTTCTAAACATGGTGAGTGTGTACAACATGAATCAAACAGATCAAGTTTTATCCCTGCTGTCAAATCTACACTCTCATGTTCACCCACTTTGATATGTACATAGAAACTAGGACATAGAAAGGAGATAAAGATAAGTACTGCTCTCTAATGGATAGTGCGATGCTCCGTGCTTTTCTCCAACGTAGTGATGTTCATGGCTCCGCCTCCGACAATCCTGTCTCCACCAGCAACTGAGCAGAGATGGGAGAAAGTGAAACATTTCTTCATCATGTTTATTATCCTAAAACCTGGCGGAACTGGTCTAAGACATGAGAAGTGCCAGCTGTTTCCTTACTGTAAGAGAGAACACAGCACCATGATGAGAACGCATCCGATCACGCACAGCACCAGCACTGTAGCAACCGTCTGCTGTCTGTGGTTAGTAGCTACCACAGCAAGCAGGTCTGCATGCTCGCACCTCATCCCAGCAAAGCCAGGATGACACCTGCAGCATAGACAGAAATGAAAGTGAAGACTTTTATGTTGTTGTTGTCGTTTATTTTTAATTAATGTAATGACAAAATATCCAGCCTCCAGGACCTGCAACACCTTAGAGCTCAAGAATCCCCTAATTTCTTGAGTGACAGATGCCAGAATTCCACTCAGAAAAACACCCATACCGCTTACAATTAATCACAAAATATTCGGGTTAGTTAAACTCCAAAATGACCTGAACCCAAAAGTATTTTACAAATACAAATCAAATGACTTACACACATGCAGGTGTGTCTTCCAGTATCAGGAATCGACATGTGCCATGAAAGCAGAAATGCTGGTGGGAGTCTGGACAGTCGTCGAAATGTGACCGGACAGCTGCTGCCACAAACTCTATTGGGATGACAGACGATGTTTCTGCTGTTAATATGATCAGACTCCATGTGCAGCAGTTTGTGTTGCAGTGTTTTTGAAGTCCTAAACATTTGTTGGTGATCTATTAGCCGAAATGCAATGCAATTTTCATAAATATCTTTGAATGAGTAGAGAACTGTGTGGAAACAAAAACCCTTGATTGTCTAAGCAGGTTACATCAGCAAAGTCTTCTTACAGCCGTGCATGTTTGTACTATTGCTCATGCATTGGCAGATCCAAACACCGTTAGTGGCCACCATATAATGCACATAGTTTCCTTGCAACTATGTGCATTTCCCAATTCTGCACCTCTGCCCAGCAGGTTTTAGACATTTCCATGCTCCAACACAGCTGTTTCAGATAAAAATCACTTTCAAGCTTCTGCGGAGCTAAAGCGAACTACTTGCATCAGTCCATGCGGGGAAAACATGTCTGATATGTGCACCAGATAATGTAGAATTCACTTCATGTCAGCTGAATGGATTCTCTTCTGGTTTGTACGCCTAATTTTGAACCATTCAAAGCATGTCAACCAAAATTAAACTAGTTTCAAGCCCAAAAGAGACAATGCAAAAAAAAAAAAAACACTCTCCAAGAAGCACAAACTGGGGAACCATCAGTCATATTCTTGTGAAAGAGAGGGCGACACACTAATTAAAAGGTAACCATGGGTTATTTTGCTACTTAGATTTCTCGAATCCTGACAGAAACTGCTTCAAAGGCTAGCATTAATTTGTTCAGAGAGGCATATTTAAAGGTAGTGTTGCATAGAGGGGTCTGTTACTGTATCGTTCAAGTGTATTGTGGTACAGTTATTAAACCAGGTGCCTACATGAGGCCAGGAGTCACACCAAGACAACTATGGTGGTTTCTAGACGCTAAAACGTACTGACCAAAAACTTGTGCTGCCTACGTGTCTATACTCAGATCGTGACGCAGATGGATTTTGTAAAAGTAAAAATAGCAAGATCCATCCAGAGGCCTGGAACAGAAATGTGCTCTAAATCCTAAAGCTGACGCCCACACCACCAACAGTCTCAGGATTTTCTTCCCAGTTGCATGTGGATTTGTGGTGGCTTAAACATCTCTCACTGTACCTAAGAGGCACAATTACAGTGATGAAAAAGAAAAAAAGAACCCTCATAGTGAGATGCTGCAAACAAAAAACTCTGTCCATCAACCCACATTAGGACTCAGGAGAGCACAACCCTGCAGCAACCACAGATTTTAAAGATAAAGCCTTCAGTTCTAAAGCTAAAGTCTCTATTTTCTCTCTGACAAAATAAACAGTACAACGACTACATGTAATGAAATTAACACAGAGACAAAAGCAGGACATATCTTACACGTAACCTTCGTAGTCAGGCAAATTCCTACATTACTGACTCAAACAAATGTCAGTGTTGCACAAGCAACTGAAATATAAGCCACAGCATGGCATTCAGGGTGAGAAGGAGGATGAGCATCCAGACAGATAGCTGCATTACAGCCTCCGTCACACACCATTCCAACGGTAAATGGGCCTTTGGATTGCAGCCTACATGCATTGTCTCCTTTCAGACTCTATGAAAGCCCTCTGTTGTCCCTGAGGCATCTGCCTACCAAGCCCTCTCTCTTTCCATGCGATTTTGGCAGTCAAACGAGATGAACACTGACAAAAAAAAAAAAAAACAGCCTTTAGGGAAAGTAAGGTGCTTTCTTTTTCTCAAATAATAATTCAATACTCGGAGGAGCAGCAGCATTAGTGAAATAGCTGAATATACTGCTCATTATCTTTAATTTACTCCAATTGCTGCCCTCGCTCACGCTAAGAGGATCAATTATCAGTACGCGCCACATTGTCTGCTTTATGTTGATGGCACTGCAGCATAATGGGAAACAGTGTCATGAACTCCTGCTGTGGAAGCAGCCCGGCTGTGAGACACGGATCGGGGGTACCCATGAGGATAAATGCTCCACTTCATGTAAACCACACTGAATTGTTTTCATAAAACGGCTCTCCTCCAGCTCTCCCCTGCATTTTCACTCGACAAGGCTCCAATGGAACTTACTTTTCACAGGACGGTTGGTGATGGTGGAAACTGGTCTTTTGGTTGCAGAGCTTCTGCTGCTTTTTGCTGAGGAGCTGCTTTCTGAGGTGTTAGGAGCAGTCGCAGAAGTGGCATTGATGGAAACGATGACGTCTATAATTGATGTATTTGTCTGTCCCGGTCCAAATGACGCAAAGGAACCTGGTGACGAGAAAGGTGGAGAAATGACCACATGCTCCTGCAGAAAGGTCTGCAAGTCTTTGTTACTGGAAGCACCACTGTAGTGAGTGGGAATGTGAAAGTTTAATCAGAAAAAGTTACGCATAAAATGGTTTCCCATAACCATCCATCACATGACTTACTCTTAACTGCAGGGAGGTTGCTTGTAGCTGCCCCTCTGCCACTGGTTGTTCCAGAACTGCTAGCAGAGGTGTTTGGAGAAGCAGTGGAGTTTGTATCAACGGAAATGCTAGCTTCAATAACTGCTGAACTGCTCTGCCCTGCTCCAAAGGTAAAGAGAGAACCTGCAGAAGGGAAAAAAATAAACCGGTGTTAACGAAGGACCCAGTCTTCTCGAGAAAGACGTGTATGAAGCCCTGCATAGATACATCCCAATAAGAAAAACACCAAAAGAATTGCAGTAAACTCACCACTGAGTATCACAGATAAAATAAAAGTACCTATGGAAATATACAAAAATATCTGCATTACTATAATGTGACTTTTCCCCTTCAAACATAAGCCATATCCAGTGACGGACGTGAACTACCCGAGGGTCAGTCCAAGCTCCCTGTGACCGGATCTGGTCATCAGGATGGTAAAGATGCCTCATTAGCTGTACCTGGTTCCAAACAATGGTTAACAGGTTCAAACATTCACTAAAAGGATAAGACTAAGCACTATAAATACAATAGGCCCTGTGAGGACTTACAATCAAAACGGGCACATGAGACAACTGAAAGAAACACACATAAAAATAATAATAATAAGGAACTAGGGTGAAAGACCGTCATTAAAAATCAATATGATGAGTCATTTATTCATTAAAGCAATGCTATTTCTAACACCACAAAGAATTATAGGAAAAACTATTGCTAATCTTCAAAAAAAAAGAAAAGAAAAGAAAATACCTACTACCTTTTTGTTTGTTTGTTTTGTTTTTTTGTTTTTTTTTACATTTATCACAATGCTTTGACCTGTCTGTCTGACTCTTCGGCATAAACGCTTCGACAGTCAGTGAACGCAGCAAGATCAGCTACTCACCGCTTATGAGAAAAAAAGTATCCCAGAAAATCCGAGTCATAGTGCCTACTGAGAGTCTAAACCGAAGCTTCGCTGAATTTCGGGCGTGTTAAGGAACCACATCAGAGTTGGAGACTCCAAGAAGAGCAGAGGCGACGGCGGTGATCATTTAATCCTGCGATCACAGGGCAAACTTGTCGACCGGTGTCAAACACAAGCATCTGACCTGACAGATATTTAGATACAGTCGTTGAAAGTATTATATATATATACATATATTTTTTTTACTATAATTATTATTATTATTTTTGTCTTCTTCCCTCTTCTGGGTGTCTGAGCGTTTAACTTCGCGGTGCTCAATTGAGGGAAGTCGGGTAATCCCGTCAGAAGCGAACCAATTAGAGGCGGAGGGGAGGGGGGAGGGAGGAATTACACTTTTTTGTTTGTTTGTTTGTTTTATATGTATTCAGTTATCTGAGTCCAGCTATTTGTCCGAATAGTTAATTTAAAATGTTTAGTTTTGCTCAATGTGATTGAAATCCTTATTCACCATTGTCAACTAGCCTATAAATTGATATTGTAAAACACATTGAAATGTAAATTGATAGGTATATAAGGTGGCTATCCTTGACTCAATTTGAAAAAAATATTATAAAGGTATCTCTGCTTGTATATTTCAATAAATATTTATGCACATTTGGCTGATTGTAAAAAATGTTGCACAGGCTCTAAAGCCCCTTTCAGACATTCTGTTTTATTTTAGGCTATGTGAATAAAATAATTGGTATCGACTGGGTAAAAAGAAAGAATAAAAGGCTTGGGGGGATGGCTCACATCTCTTCAGTTTCTGTGAATGCCTCTCAAGTCACAATTATGTCACACCCGGGTCGCCCATGGGTCACTTGCAAAGTCAGAAAATGAACTTTTCCAGCATCAGACTCGCCATGCCCACAGCTAGAAACTGTAAGACAATAATAATTCAAAACAGCCCTGTATATGGTATCGATCACATGCAGACAGCATCGCAACAAGTCCACTAATATAAAAAAAAAGAACATGTATATGAATGGTTTAATGTGGATAAAACAAGACAGATCTGCAACAGTAAAATGTGTGTTTAATTTTTATATACAAGTAGTAAACATTTTTGAACTCTGAAGTCAGGATAGGTAGAGTTTCTCTGACTTTCTGAGTTGGAATTCTGACTTTAGGGAACTTTGCAGTTGAAACTTGGAACTCGGAAATTCTAGCCTCTGAGTTCTAATGGAAAACACTATAAAAGTCTGTCTGTCTGCCCACATTTCTGTCTGCCTGCAGATGACACCAGCTAGCACACCACATAAGATTGTGCTCTTCAGCGCCCTCTCTGGTTGAGAGACACAACTGTCTGTTACCACCGTTGTAAATATTATTGCTACAGAAGCCAGCCACATAACCCATCTCCCGGGTTCGATTACAAAATAAACTGTAAACCAGTGAGCAAACAAAGAACTTTTGTACTACAGCCGTATATCCACCAAACGCACAGGACGTGCATATTTGCCCATTTTTGTATTACCTCAGGGTAGGGTGGATGTCAGACAACTGGACTTCAAAACTGCTCTTCAGAAAACCTGTGAGTGATGTCACAGAAGGTGTGTCCACATATTCTTATTGTCTTTGGATCGAAGGTAAAGCTCTGGAGATTCAAAGTATTCCCAGTCACACTTCTGAAATCTGAATTTGCTCTTAATATGTCTTACAATACATAAAGAACATCTTAACAAAAGGCCAGTGCTTCAACAAATAAATACATAAAGCTCGTTTTGTATCAGATGGGGATTTTGATAAGTTCAATAGAAAATTTATATTTTTTATAATATTTTTTTTATTATCTTATTATACACTATTTTTATTAACTCTATGATGTCTAATTAAAGCACAACCAAGCATCAGTTTCATTTCAAGGACTACGTCTAGGAGTAGTCATCTAGTTCTCTTCTGTCCCCAGTATTAGCAAGAACCACCCAAAGTAACTTTGGACTCCTGTCCCGTGTTTAGCTTTACAGGACTATGTCACACATGATGGAGCCAGCAAGCAGTGGACATCACGGCAGAGGTGGCCTAAGAGATCTGACAAAGTAATATTGTATCTCCATGACAGAATGGTGCTGTAGGACAACCTCTACAGGAATGAAACAAAAAAAACAGCTGGCTTGGTGGGTGGAGATGACTTGGTGCTGGGTATACTGGGCAAACAGAAACACAGCAAGCTTCTGTGCTTCTTCAATGCTGAGCTCATCTGTTTGGTCTAATTTTACTGTTTTTACTGATCTAAGCTGTTTTAATTATTTTTCTGTCCAAATCTGTTTTTGTGCATGTGTGATTTTATTGTGCATTTAAATTGTAGTTTTCATTTCATATTTTCTTTCATCTTAATGCTTTTGTAAAGTACTTTGAGTTGCCTTTGCGTCGTGCAAATAACCTTGCTTTGCTTCATCGTTTCAGCTTTTTTTTTTCCTTTTTGTCCTTATTTGCTGTTTTGGTCTTTTCTTTATTTATTGGCAGGAAAACATGATACATGAACAAATGGTTGCTCTACAGGCACTAAGTACTATCAAATGGTAATTTGCTAAGTCAGTGGATCCTTCAAAGGCTGGAGGACGTCAGCCATTTACCAAAGACCCCTGCCAACGGAAACCTACCATAGGTTCAAGTGGCTAATCACCACTGCATTTGTTCTGATTTTATAAAAAAATGTCCATCTCACAAGTCAAACAAAGTTTTTTTCTTGGTTTCTTTTATCTTATTCTTCAGCTTATTTGTTTTATGACAGATGAAGATGATCAAGAGAAAAGTGTTTGACCCATCTTACTCCCTTTCCTGCAAATAATCCGTTGATAATGAGATGCAACTTTTTTTTAAAAAGGAAATGTAGATATTGATCTGAACTTTAATTCGCAACTGAAATTGGTGATGATGTAGCTTCTATAAATGTGCTAATCAGTTTGTTTCATGAGACACAGCTTTCATCTTGTTCATTTAGTACTCTAGAGTGGATTGCTTTCTTGTGTGGAGCCGAGCATCATGGAAAAAGAAGAAAAAAGAGAAAAGAACATCTCCATCTGCTGGACATCCGAATTATTACATTACATTAGGCTATATTAAATTTGGCAGACGCTTTTATCCAAAGCGATTTAAAATAGTGGAAATACAATCAAACCACAGTAACATAGCAAAATAAAGAGTAGTTAGGCCTATAGTAGCAGCTGCATCTAGAATCATAAACCTTTTTGATCCCTGAGGAGAAAATCCTGAAAAAAAGTTTTTCAAAGTACAAATTTAACATAACATGTTTATACACACACACGCACACATACACGCACACACACACTGCAAATACATTGGATGGTTGTTGCATTCACAGATCCGATATTGGAAGTCATCCTTTCAGACAGTTGTTTTACTTATTGAGTTATTACTCCACGTGCAAGCATCCTCTTGGTTAATTAGAAACCTCGCTGACCCATGTGCGTAGCGCCTCTGTTCTTAATTACTTACTGAAGATAATGGGTGACATCGGTTTCTTGTTCCTGTCCTGACTTATTCCTCCTTGTACAGTTTACCAGTTACCAGCTGGTAGATCATTGTTCTGGCGTTTGAAGAGTCCTGGTCAGACGCCTCCTCAGTTCGGCCAATATGAATGCATTGTGCGTCATCCGGCAGGTTGCACAATTGCAACCAATCACGAAAGGCCCCACTCCGGCCACGTGCACACTGCAAGCGCGCCTTCGCGTTTCAGCTGTTGGTACTCGCTCCTCTGTCGGAGTCACTTCATACATCTTTATCTCCGCCTCTATGAAAATGCCGCACGAGACTATGCAGAAGGCAAGTTGCATTTTTTTCACAGAAATTCCCTCATTGGATTTTCACATTTACAATGTCCGCTGGTTGTAACATTCCTGTGAGATCTGTTTGTTTTGCTCTGTTTTTTTTTTTATTCTAAGATGAATATGTTAACGATGACCCCGCATAATTTAAACCTGTAAGCAAGCGTGAAGCAGGTGTTCTCTGAAATTGTCTCAACTGTTTCTGCGTTGTCTGACTTCACTTTACTCATGGGAGCACACCATGAGTTCTCTGAAAACTGAAGCTCATCTCTGTGTGTGTGTGTGTGTGTTGACAGAGTTTTCCCCGGACATTGGTACTGATGGTCACCTCTGCAGGCATTGGTGGAACTCTTCAGTATGGCTATAACCTTGCCATAATGAATGCACCTACCATGGTAAATATTTGTCTACTGCTGATTTCCCACAATTACTGAATGTTGATTACATGCATGAAAATATTGCATCTAAAGAAGCTGGATAATTTATGACCACTCAAATTGAAATAAAGGACGGTAATGTCACAGCTTTTGTGTTGTCTGTATGAGTTGTGTAGACCTGCATCTCTGTAACTCCACATTTGGGTCAAAGTGTAATTTGGCACAAACTGGAATTAGGTTTCTTTTGTTTTTCTTGTTATAATGCATCCAACTGCTACAACTAATGATTCTGAAGGCAGAGATTTTCTTCCATAAATTTTTATGGAGATGAACAGCAATACTGATAATCACAGAGAAAAAGCAGAATGTGTAAATTAAAAAAAAACCTCAACAATAGAAATGCATATTTTCTCCTCATATTGCAAAATAGGAATTCATTAAATTAAAATAACCTCACTACTGCCATGTGTGTTTGTTTTGATAACTCAGCCTGGCTTTAAATGTTAACCTTCATCTCGTTTCTTACAGTTTATTCAAACCTTTATCAATGATACATTCCTGGAGCGCTGGCACATCCAGTTAGAGGACTACCAGGTGACGCTGGTGTGGACAATCATTGTCTCCATCTTCTCGTTAGGAGGGTTTGCCGGAGCTCTTATTGCAGGACCTATGACCATACGCTTTGGAAGGTAAAATGAAATGACGAAGAAAGAAGTGAATGATAAACCTGCCAATGTGCACACACATAAATAAATACAGTGTTCATTTACTCTTCTTTATAATGTGGACACAAGCATGTGCACATTCTGTCATCATTTATGTTATGATTTGCTTTTATGTCATCAAATCAGATGTTTTTCAAGATTTTGTTTCCCACTTGTCAACGAAATGTCATAAAAAAATAAATTTTTAATAATGTCCAAACCAGTGCTTTCTGACATCTGCATCATCCACAAGATACCTACATTTTTTTTAAAAACACAAGATCCTCTCTCTCCACAGTGTCCAATCTAAGAATTCATCATGGAATTGAAAACTTACCTCTGCTTCCACTCATGAATCTGTATTTTATATTACGCAATCACAACATTTCTTTAACATTTCCCTCCACCAGGAAGAAATGTTTGCTGCTGAACAACGTTTTTCTCATGACTGGTGCGCTCTTAGCGGTGACGAGCAGAGCTGCCAAGTCATTTGAGATGATCATTATCTCACGCGTCCTTATTGGCATAAATGCGGGTACGTCAAGAAAGGGTTTCCAAGTCAGTAATAATGTCAGAATGAACTTTACACATCCATCGAACACACAGCAGAGTGACATGAACCCATGTTTGTTTTACAGGAATCAGCATGAATGTGCAGCCCATGTATTTTGGAGAAAGTGCACCAAAGCACTTAAGAGGGGCCGTCTCTTTGTCGTCTGCTGTTTTCACAGCATTCGGTGTTGTGTTAGGACAGGTGGTCGGACTCAGGTATACTCTCTATGTGTCAAACCAAGCTAATCTTTGATGGAAAAAAACAGACCCTAGATTAAGCATGTACACAAAATAACACTGGATTATTTATTTAAAGAGAGATTTTGGGCAGTGAATCGTGTTGGCAGTACCTTCTTGCCAGTAATGCCATTCCTGGCCTCATTCAGCTTCTTACCCTACCCTGGTTCCCAGAGAGTCCTAGATACCTGCTCATCGACAAGGGAGACAAGGAGGCTTGTGTAGATGGTAAGTTCTGTAGTACAGTATGTCAGCCAGGAGTAGAATACTCACACTTTTCCCGTTAATATCCACATCTTTTCAGTATGACACTGTAGTTTCACTACAGTTTAAAATTATAAAATTGCACCAAGCCTGCCCACTTGTTGGATTGGCTCCCTCAAACAAATAAGGAAGAGCGGTTTTATTGTCAGCTCCTTAAAGTAATCAGCTGAACAATCAGACAAGGTCTTTCATGAAGGAGGAGCCTTGTGGAAACAGGTGAGAAAATGAGCGACAAACAGACAAATGATGATCAGTGGTGCGACGGCAAAATAGTGTGTTTCCACACATTAAAGAATTTTGATTTAAAGAAACCAGAAGTACAGAGCATACACTGTATAAAAAGACACACAACTTTATCTTTTTATTTCTCACTGCCTGAAATTAAATCAGACTAAACTTTTCCTGTTTTAGGTCTGTTAGGATTACCAAAATTATTTCCATTTGCTAAATTACAAAATAATGAGATGATTTTTTAAATTTCTTTTATGACTTGAATGACCAAAGTCAGAAGTTTACATATATTTTATTTATTATATTAAAAGCTGTATTCTGGTTTCAGCTGCATTCTACAGGCTCAACAGTTGAATAGTATAGTAACCTTCTATATGTATGCTTTTACAGTCATATCCTTAGTGTGTTTTTTGCTGAACAAATTGTATTGTCATGTGTCCTTTAATAAGCGGGTGTTATTTCCTTGCCTTTCCATGCTGTCAACTTCACACATGGAATTGCAAGATGCATCATATAAGAAATACATGTCTTTTATTTTTCTTTTCTTATTGTCACTTAATTTGTCACGTCGTTTTCTCCTGTCCAGCTCTGACACGTCTGCGGGGCTGTGAGGTCCAGAGCAGCGAACTCGATGAGATCCTGCAGGAACAGGCCGAAGCCAAAGGCGTGAAGCCGAAACAACCCTGGGAGCTTTTCACTGATCGGTCCGTGCGCTGGCAGCTCATCTCTGTCATCATTGTCAGCAGTGCCATGCAGCTTTGTGGTAATGATTCGGTAAGAACTGGCAGGATCTGTGACTGAACATTAGCGTCATGATCTGCGAGGTATTTCGTTTATGTGCTACGAAGGATGAACTTGGCTGGAGCATGTTGTTACTGTGTGCAGTGAGGATGGGTGTAATTGATACTCAGGGACACAAACGATATCTGATGTTCTTCTGGCCACTGTTTCCCTTTGCTAAGTTGGGAGATTGATTAGAAATTTGAGATGCTCCATCAACTGTTCACGTCATGTCTGGGTTTCCTTACAGCATGGTATGTTACTGCAGGGCACATTAATAATGTATGCTGGGTATGAAATATTATTCCTAGTGCCAATGCTCAGGGATTATATGGAAAACAGCTTATTAGTTTTATGGTTTAAAGCACTGTATCATTCATTGATTGATTTATTTTTTTAACTTTCATGTGTTTGCACTGTATAAAAGAATAACTTTTTTATTGAACGACAATCTGGTAGAAGAAAATACTGAAGTTATATTCTTGTGTTTTGTGGTTTTTAAGTGCATACCTGGCAGTGTTAGAGGGGACTTTGTATTAACACAATTACTCAATGCAGAAATGCTTGTATAATCAGCTTACAGGCAGTTAAACACCAGTAACAAGCAATGATTCTCTGCAGTTTTTTCAAATCATCTCACCTTTTTGTTGCAGATTTACTTCTATGCATCATATGTGTTTAAGGAGGCTGGAATATCTGACGACAAAATCCAGTACATCACTATTGGCACTGGCTCATGTGAATTCACAGCCTGTATCATGTGTGTAAGTATCGGTCATCAAAACCAGTATTATATAACTAGCTGGAACCCAACTAAAATTCCTCTTGAAACTTTAATACAGAAAATGCAAACGACTGAGAATATCCTCAGATCCTGTGCAAACAGTAGGTTTATATCTCTTCTGGGCTACTGTGACTTGACATTTACAGTAAACAGAATAAAACTGTTTCCATTCATCTTTCATTTCAAATTTGAATGTTATTTCAAAGTTGCCATGTTGTTGCAACATTCTGCACCTGAATGGACGACTGCTTACATCCAGGCTTCTAATATTTGAGCAACTGCATCTTTACCACTCTTCACTGGCTTTCATATGATGGATTTAGTTACAAAGTCACACGGCCCACCAAGACGATGGGTACATTTTAAGCTTAAGCTAAAGAAGAGTTTAATTCTTTTATCTCAGTTATTTCAGCTGAAACTATATGATCGTCACAAGCGCAGATATGGAGAGATTAGTAGATTGGTGCAGCTTATGTGGCTGTCCCTTCCTGATCAGAGAAATGGAGTCGGGGGCATCTCAGGCTTAGACTGAAGTCCAGCTGTAGTGAGATCAAGATGCTAAACCACTGAGGGTTTGTTTCCAAGGGAGCCTTGGTCTGTGGTGGCTGCGGGTGGAATGTTGTGTTTTTGCTTCTGAAATGAGTAAAATCAGAGGCCGGTCCATTTTTATGGTCGTGTCCCTGTAACATCAGAGTTCATAGACCAGTGTAAGTCTTGACAAAGGTGTTTGTACCGGATTTTAGAAAGAATCCTCCTGATGTGTCTGCTGTCACAATCAACAATCAGTCTGCTGAAGCTGTGAATCAGTACAAACATCCTGGCAGTATTAAAGACAATAAAGTGACCTGGAACCAACACGTTGATGCAGTTAGTAAAAAATCTAATGAGCGTATTCACTTTTATCGTAAGCGTTTTAACACTGACAGAACATTTATAGGGACGTTTTAGGCTCGCTTGAATTGCTCAGCATCGGGTACGAGAACCAGCTGATGGGCAAAGTTACAGTGTGAAAGGTCACAGGCACGAACCAAAATGAGCTTAAGAAATTGTAAAGGTCAGTACTTTGAAGAAAGCTTGGTTCATCTTGGCTGACCACCCTCTTTATAAATGGTTTTATGCTGCTTCTCAGGGAGCAGGTTTGACGTAAAGTAGAAGGATTTATCAAAAGACAAGACATTATGGGATGGAAGCACATCCATCCATCCATTATATGTACCTTTTTAATTCTATTTAGCCATGGGTGCACCCTGGACTGGTTGCCAGGTGTGGAACACAGGACTTGATTTAACCAAGTATACTAAATGCACTTCTGTGAAAATTTAGCAAGTTAGGATGATTTTTGTCGGGAACTATCATCCTGCCCCCATAGATGTGACATGTATTGCAAGGTGCAGTCATTCTGCATTGGCTGCAAAATGATAAGAAGTCGAAAAAAACAGTCTGGTTGAAATCATGAGTTAGTTTTGTCCTTGACTGAGATTGAAGCAGAAAAGAAGCTCTAACCCTTTCTTTGTTTTACAGTCCCTTTGCCAATACTTTTCTTTGTTTTTTGGTTGGGATCTTTTGTTAGGGAATCAGGTAGGTGAAGACCCAAATGCAAGAAATGAGGAAAGTAGGAGTAATCTATGATGTATTAAAAAAAAAGCACTTCCAAGTCAGGAAAGTCCAAAACTTAAAGAAAACTAAATAAACCATCAGAACAAAGTAAAAAGCAAAAGGAAAAAAGAAAAACTGCTACCAGGACTAGAAATGGGAGCAAAAATGCTGAAACACAGCAACAGATCACAGCAAAGACCAGCAAGGAAGGAGAGAAGGATTAGACAATATATAGAGGGAAGAACTGACGAGACACAGGTGGAAACCATCACTAGGAAGCGAGGCTGAACAAACTAAGCAGAGAAACAGACTGTCAAAATGAAACAGGAGGTAAAGCTAGCATACACGGAAAAGGGCAAAGACGGGAAAACAAGAACACGAGACAGGACTCAAGAACACCAAAAAGAAAAACCAAACATATTAAAGAAAAACCCTGATTCTAACTAAAACACTACTAACACAACTAAATCCAGATCCTAACATTTTTGATCTGGATCTCAGATGCATGTTCTGGAGATTAAATGGCAGATCGATTCAATTATCGATAGCATTGATACCAACGTTAGTATCGGTACTGGATGGAGTGACGAGATCAATATTTTTGTTGTAGTTTCTCTTCTATACATTCAGCAAATGCCCCCTTCAAGAAACTCAAAAAATAGTAGCTGATTTATTGAAGTGAAAGTAAATGTTTGTAATTTACTGCATCAATTAATGTTGTTTTTCAATAATTGGTCAACAGAGATGTAATTTTAGCAGCTTGATTAAACTATTATCATATATTCAGCCAGTTAAAGTAAATTTAAGTTTCACTGGAGTTCATTTTAGTGCCCTTTGTCGTCAACGAGTGGAGTGATAACGAGTCGATGCGAAACATCAGAAAAACTCAGCTAGTGGTTGATATTGTAGAAATGAGATATATCATCTTTCTCATGTGATTACGGATCAGGTTGAAGAGAGAAAGAAGACTGCATCACCTTTCACTTTTTCAGTGAATGGATACAGTGATTCGGTTCTACGTAGACAACTCCTGAAAATTCACTGTTTCTGAGCTGTACCAGCATCAACACTCTGTCAAAGGACGGAAAAACCTTTAAGGACCTCTCACATCTTGCGAATCTTCTATTCTTTTATCTGTACGAGTAAAAGACTGCAGTATTAAGTGCAGAACATCTTGCTCCTACATTAGGACTCACCCCAGAGCAGTCCGCTTCCTAAACGCTTCACTGGTTATAAAAACAAGCTCATGCACTGCTATTTGCCACTTTGAAGTCATGAGGCATACTTTCTTTTACTTCTGTATTTATTGCAATCTTGTTATTACAAAGAGGTTCAAACTGCAGTTATTTTGTTGCTGCATGGTTCCTGTGTAATCTCTGATTTCACAGTGCTGTTGTAGATATCACCAATGAACCTTAAAGGGAGCACCATATGGGGTTTTTAAATGTCATATTTTGATCATTTTTTGCATAATATTTGAACGATGAATATCTATTTGTTAGCAGTCAGGTGAACGCATGCGTTTCTTACTCATTCAGTGGTCACAGCTTGTGTTTGCCTGAAATTTGAGCCTTAATCATAGAGTCTAATACGTATTTTTGAATTTTTTTAGAATCTGCTGATCGAGCGCAAAGGTCGAAGGTTCATGTTGATGGGAGGCTTCATCCTCATGACTGTCTGGGCCATTATCTTCACAATCGCTCTGTCTTTTGAGGTAATCGTTCAGTTTAATCTGACAAGTCACTACGGATTAACTTTGTATGATCATAAAATGTGATGTGTGCAGGTGCAAATTAGTTCATCCATCTAACACACGCCAGCTTAAAATGCTGATCTACTGAGTAGGATGACTGAAATTAAGTTTGAAAGCTTATTTGTTATGGATAATGAGTATGTGATTATGAGTGTGAGATATTCCTTCAGTATGACAGTCAGACCACTAGGAGGCATCATCAGGCTACGCTCTGGTTCAAGTTGGTATCTGAATTGCATGAAGAAAACAGAGATTAGAGGTTGTGACTTGTTGGTCACTTCTCCCTCAAAATATGTAGGATTTTTTAAGTTTAACAGCTATTCTTCTTATCAACTCTATGTAATCAATTACAGAGGTATTAAAGTGTCAGAATATTTGATCTTAGTTCATCTTGTTTCTCTTCTTTCCTACTCACACATGAACAGCACTATATAAGCTGGATGTCATACCTCAGTATGGCCTGCATCTTCACCTACATTCTCAGTTTTGGCATGGGACCAGGTCAGTTGTGCATTTCTTTTAATTAGCGTTTATCAGCTGTAGAGAGTGAAAATGTCATATGTTTCCATTAACTGGAACAGGATGAAGCAGAGATAGAAAACTGATGGGTACGTGATTCTTTTTTCACATTTTAGTACTTTATACTTACATATCCATCAATTGTACATCTTTAAGTCTTAAAAAGGTAATAATACAAAGGTAAAAAATGATTGCGTACTTAATGCGCTATGACTACACGTAGCCTGAAAACACTAGGAAGTTCATTTGCAGTGTATGCTAAGGATGATAAGCACAATTTCAAAGTTATAAGGAGCCACAATGGCTGTTTTTTCTTTGTCCATCTTTACTACGAAGGTGAAGTGACTCTAGACTACAATGCGCTGAAGTAATAAAGCCCATTTTCTGATATTTTATATGATATAGTTATATATAATAATTTTTGCCGTGATTTTAGAACAAAGATGCAAGCTTTACTGTGAAGGATGTGATTCTCTTACTATAAATGAACATAATACATGTTTCCATCAGCTGGGGTGACCGGCATTCTTCCCACGGAGCTCTTCAATCAGACGGCTCGGCCAGCAGCCTACATGATCGCTGGCTCCATGATGTGGCTCAACCTATTCATTGTTGGAATGATCTTCCCATTTCTAGTGGTCAGTCCCCCACATCAGGATCTATCTGGGCATCCTTTTCTAGAGAAATAGGCATGATAAAATACTTGGTTTTAATAATTCCTAAAATAAGTAGCTCTATTTATATAATAAGTGGCATCTCTGCAATCACGTAAACCATACTGATTTTATGCAGTGAGGTTTTTGGTAGGTTTATCTTTGCAAAGTGTAAATAAAGAAAAGGATGAAATGCTTTTGTCTGCCTACAGTTTATCTGTGGAGCAAACTAACATCAGCAATGAAACGTGTGGATTTCATCCACAGCCAAAGAGAAAGTACTAGAAGACAAAGTCATTGAGTTCTGGGGAAGCCAAAAAGATTTAGTCTCTACATCAAAAAAGATAATTGTATCTTATAACACAGTTTTATGAACAACTGTGCTTACTTCTTGTAACCACAGCATTAGTCTTCAAACAGTAGAGCATGGTATGTGATGCTGTGAAGGATGTGATACTGAAACTGACTTAAATGAACATGAATTCTTCCCACGGAGCTCTTCGTCTTGAAATAAATGAACACATAATAAATCAGCTGCTGGTGATTGTGATTCGTGACAGATGCTGATATAAATTTGGTGACATTATCTGTGGTTTGGAGACACATAAAATAATAACTCTGTCCATGACAACGATGACAAAAATGAAATAGAAACTTCATTTTAAAAAAGCGTTCCACTGACTTCATGCATGAATTGTGAAAGCAGCATACTGATCACAATGTCAGTGAGCATCTTGCTGTCTTTTCTTTGCAGAGCGACTTGAGTCAATTCTGCTTTGTTCCTTTTGGGGCAGTCTGCCTGTTGTCTGCGCTGTACATTGGTCTGTTCCTGCCTGAGACCAAGGGAAAATCTCTGTCGGTCATCACACAAGAATTCCACAGGCTCAACTTCAAAGGCCAGGACAAAAGTTTGCAGTCACAGTACCAGCTGGGTGAAGTGTGTCATTCCACGGCCTTGTAGACAAAACGTTTTCTGCTGTGAGCTTCACCTCCATCTGATTTGCTTCGGCCAGAAGGAGTCACAGGAACTTTCATATCACAGAGAGACAGATAGATATACTGTAACTCCTTTATCTGGAGTTTCTTTTTTTCTGCTCTGTGTTAAAACTGCTTTATTTTAAACTCTGTCGCTGAAAAGAAATAATCATGTACACAGACACTGGTGTTTTTCCTGTTAACAGACACAGCTTACTAGATAAGTGTTACACATTTCTGGAAAGGAAAGTCCACATGTATTTCTGAGTGTTTCCATGATTGAATAAGCGTTTGTTTCAAGAAAATCAAAAATATTTTGCCCATGTAACAGGAGAGGGGAAAGTTTTTGTTTTTAGTTAGGTCCTGTCTGATCAGTTCAAGCATTTAAACGAGTCTTTGAGACATCAAACATGCCTTAACAGCACAAACAACAAAGTGCCATTTTGTTTTTGTTTTTTTGGTAAATTAATTAATGCATAAATGAATAGATATACCTATCAAATCAAACTTTACTTATGAAGCACCTTTCATACCAAGGCAACACAAAGTGCTTTACTTGTTAAAAACAATTAATATGAGGCAAGCCAACGCACAAAGTATAAAACATAGCAATTAAAACACACACTCATTATTGTGTGTGTCACATGCATGCACAGACACAAACTAAGAAGTACCCCTGAAAAACCAATCTACACAAACATGAAGTCCCTCATTTCTCTC
>JBAMYA010000020.1:255858-268984 GCA_037176975.1 Arrhamphus sclerolepis
GTGGGATTCTACAGCACCTCTTCAACCTCAGTCTGAACCAGGAGAAGGTTCTGGTGCTGTAGAAGACACCCTGCCTTGTTCCAGTACCAAAAAGATATCAGCCATCTTCTCCTAATAACTATAGACCTGAAAAGAGTTTTATTGGTCCACCTGAGTTAGCAAACAAGCACCTTCCAGGACCCACTGCAGTTTGCTTATCGTTGCGGGGTTGGAGTTGAAAATGCCGTCATACATCTGCTTCAATGAATCCATAGTCATCTGGACAAAGCAGGCAGCACTGAGGACCATGTTCTTTGATTTCTCCAGTGCATTTAACATCATCCAGCCTACTTTATTATGTAAGAAACACCAGAAGACACAGTTGGATGCCTCCACAATCAGCTGATTACTGACTACCTGACAGACAGACAGGTTGTGTGTCTGATCGGGTGGTCAGCAGCACAGGAGCACCGCAGGGGACTGTACTCTCATCACTCCTCTTCACTCTGTACCCCTGAACTGGAGATGCTGATGCTCCTTCACTGTTTGGAGCCAGATGTTGAATATCTCCTATAAGTGTAGTGGAGGGTTCAGTCCTACCCGCAGTCGTCTGTTGGGGGAGCAGCATCAGAGCCAGTGGCCTAATGGAACTGAAGAAACTGATAAAGAAGGCAGATGGCTCTGTTCTGCAGCCTCTGGAGCTGATTGTGCAAAGGAGGATACTTTATAAAACGAAAAAACATCATAGACAACCTTGAACATCCTCTACACAACAGTGATTCAGTAACAGTGTCTTCAGGCGGAAGCTTTTTCAGATCTGCTACAACACAAAGCGCTACAGGACATCCTTCCTGCCCATGACGACAACCATTTACAATGAATCTTTGAAGTACTGCAACAACTGAATTTCCATTTGGGTATTAATAAAGTATTTTTTTTAATTAAATTGAATTGAGAGGTTAAGTTGCAAACACCCACAGGAAACGCTTACAGACAAACTTGAAGACCTGAAAGAAACTTAATTTAAAACTCATTTAATCAAATGTTTCCTCTGATTTTTTTTCCCCAGAAAAAAGTCTCTCCTGATTAACAACGTTGTGGCGATGACTGCTGCCTTGTTGATGGTTTTTAGTCGCATGGCCAAGTCTTTTGAGATGATCTTGCTGGGAAGATTCCTCTATGGATATAACGTTGGTATGTCATAGATAGGTTTCTGTGCACGAGGCAGATGCCGTCAAAAACCATGGAATAATTATTTCTTATATTTAAAAAAAAGAAATTACATCCCTTTGAATGTTGAAAGAGTGGAGTCCCAAACAAACTGAAGGTCTCTGCCGTACCTTCATTGTGTCTCAGAATGGACAGTGATCCCATCTAATAAGACTTTGTCTCTTGCAACTGTACAGTGAACATAGTTACATGCATCAGTAACGACTCATTCATACACCAGCTTTCTTTTTGTTTTAACATTTTCTTCTCAATCACATGCACATCGGACACGCATTGACTCAGCTGATATGCTAATAATATAACCAGTGCCACAGTTTACTGCAGCAGCAGCAATATTTCCTAAATGTATCAGGCTATAAAGAAGCTTTGTTATGAACGTTTTCCCTCTGGGCTTTTATTGTCACAAAATCAATGTCAACAACCATGTAAAATCATTCAGAAATATTGCCCTTTAGACAAGTGTACATCTAAAAGTTATTTCACTATTATTTCAACAGATTTACAGATGTCATGACTGCACTCTGGATGTGCATACATTCTAATAATGATCTTTTTTTTAAGCAAGGCAGAGAATAATAACGATGTGTGTTTATCTCTCTGCTCATCTCTTCGTGTACCACTCTACAGGTCTCGGCCTCAGTGTTCACCTCATGTATCTCGGGGAAAGTTCGCCAAAGAAACTCAGAGGTTTCATGACCCTCACAAGCTCAATCTTCATTGGTTTGGGGAAGATGACGGGCCAGATATTTGGCATCAAGTAAGAATTGCACTAATGAAGATATTATTCCCTCTTTTGGCAAGGTTTACTGAGGTCTGATGAAGAAAAAAACTGCAGCATGTTATGGTTTAAATGACTACAGGACAACTTTACAGCTCTTTCACAGCAGTTAGTTTTAGAGGGTGTAATGATACGTTAAATTCCCCCCTTCTCAGCTGCAGGGTGTCTCTTTTGGATTCAGTGTACAGCTCCCAGGGAGTTTTTCTTTTCCAGTGTCATCAAAGCCTTTTCCTTCATTCAACTTTAAAGTGTGACATATCATAGAACTTGTCTTTCAAAGTAAACTCCTGCTAATCACACTCATTCATATTCATTTCCATTCTCATCTGCCTCCTTTTTGCGTCCTCGTGTTTAGTTTTCTATCTAACTTGTCTTTGTTTATTTTTTGGTTGTGTTAAGAGAGATAATGGGAACAGAAGAAATGTGGCCTTATCTCTTGGCTGTTAGCGGTATTCCGGCGCTCCTGCAGTTTGTGTTGCTGCTTTTCTTCCCTGAGGCACCCCGGTACCTTTACATTGATAAAGGTGACACTGAAGGCAGCAAAAAAGGTAAATGTGCACAGCAGGTAAAGAATCTGATTCCTACATTTTTACTCTGATCAAAAGTAAAATTGCAAATTTCAGAGTTTCACTGTCATGCTCTGAAAGTTATGAGAAAAGTTTTGTTCAAGAGGAGGTTGGGAGACACTTTACTCTTAACTAAAGTCTCATCAGCAGCTGAATGTTTGTTTATTGAAAAAAGCACAAATTTTCTTTTTCTCTTTCCAAAGGTACCTTTGCATGTTTTAGTCATAATTAATTTGCATTCATTAAACCACAGGAATTGTTTTCCAAATCCATCATCCTTGTTTAGAAGTTAATTTGCAAATTATCAAAAGTTTAGCTGAAGTGGTACTCCTTTCCTTTTACCATTCTAGGAGCACAAACCAAAAATCATAAATTACACATGGTTGAAACGTACCGATGTTTCATCTTTAACTAAATATTTTACCTATTACCTTTTTTCTCATATATCTTTTACAAGCCACTGTACAAATGATATGTGATTTGACTGAAGGAGATGAGCCATTAAGTTCAATCATTTAACACACTTCACATTAGTGAAACAACCTCAAGATCTTCTAGAAACAGCAACTCTTGTGATCTAACGTATTACTTGCAATGTAAATGATGCCAGTTTACTTCCATACAAGTACATTTGTGTAATTTGTGTGTGTAATTTGTGCAACAGCCCTGCAGTGGCTGTGGCAGGAGGACGACTTAAAGCTGGAGCTGGACGACATGCAGAAAGAAAGAGAGAGTGCACAGGGGGAGAGGGCCAAGACCGTGAAGGATGTGCTCACATCTCGCTGTGTGAGATGGCAGCTGTTGACCCTCGCCATCCCCTGCGCTGGTGTTCAGTTCTGCGGCATCAATGCTGTATGTTTGTTTCAGCTTTTTCCTTCGCAACAAAAGGAATGGAAAACATACCTGTTCTGCAGTTCATTCTGTTTGATTGGAATATGATTTGTCTCCCTCTCCTTCAGCTGTACTTTTATGCCTTTGACATCTTCCGCGAGTCTGGAGTTCCTGAAGATCAGATGCACTACCTGGCTATTGGTATTGGAGCAACAGAGCTGATCACCATAACACTGTGTGTAAGTATCTGTAAAAGGCTGCGTGACTCAGACTAGATCTAATAATGTCCTACTTGGAGGAGCCTGAAACATTACGTACTATACGTGTGTGAATAATGCCCAATGACAGTTTATGAACATTTCCATGACTCTATGTTCAAGTATTTTAAGACTCTGCTGTGATAAAGCTGCTGTATGTTCACTTGATAAAACCTCATCCTGTTTCCCTGTTGTGTCTCAGTCCTTTTTGATAGATCGTGCTGGCAGGAAGAAGCTGATGGGGTATGGCTACCTACTGATGGGTATCACCATGTGTGTGCTTACCGTCACGCTGTCAATCAAGGTGAGCACAGTGAGACGCTGCACACTTCCATCCTTCTGTATTTCACAGAATCAATTCTAACATTTCTATCGTTCCGCAGGATCTGGCCCCGCAGATTCCATATGTGAACATTGCCTTGATCTTCTGCATCATTTGCATTTATGGACTTGGGCCTTGTGAGTCCCTCTTTGTTCATTGTACAGGTCTTGAGGACCAGCTCTAGTAAAACAAAGTTTAGCGCTTGAGTAACCTTTCAGCGTTTGAATCTTCCAGCCGGAGTATCTATGGCTCTCCCTGCTGACCTCTTCCTGCAAGCCTGGCGTCCATCCGCGTATGTGATCAGTGGGACCATCAACTGGCTTGGCATGTTCCTAGTTGGGATGCTATTTGGCTACCTAGTGGTAAGACAACTGCAGAGCACATAGCGGATTTTGTCTCTACCTGTATAATCTGCACTTGATATCTAACACCGCATCCGTTATGCATTTTCTTTCAGGAGGGACTCGGGCAGTTTTGCTTCCTGATTTTTGTGGCTTACTCCTTTTTCAGTGCAGCATTTATGATATATTTTGTCCCAGAGACCAAAGGGAAGACAATGGTAGAGATCATGGAGGATTTTAATAAACTAAACTACAAGAACAGGGGAGACGATGATGAGAACATCGATGTTAAAACTAAATTTTAACTTTAATTTCCCATCTTTTTTTATTTATTTAAATAAACAGCAAAGATTTCCATTACTGCTATGTCATTCCACACAGATAAATTTATTTATTAATTAATTTATTAGTGGTTTATAGAATCAGATCAAGAGCTAACATTGAGAATGTGGAATATTGTACATAAATTGCATTAAATGTAACATTTTTCATCACGTCTGAAGATCATTTGTCCTTTACAGTTGTTTGCAAAGACTGCTTGGTTCTTTCAGATCACTTTTCTTTTGACAATAAACAGTTTTCAGCTCTTACGTTTTAAATACAATCATATTAAGCAATATTATTTTATCTCCTTATGTTAACTAATGTACAGTCTGATCAAAATCATGACTTTAGTTCAATGGGGTTTTTTTGTGCACCGAGTACTAAACTACATTTTGAAAACATGAAAGAAAACATGTCCCTTTCACAACAACAGTAATTTGTCTCTTTGTGTCCAAAAGGAAAAGAGAAAAATCAATGTCAGATAGTGTAAAGCCAGACCTGCCTGCTAGTGTAAAACATATTTAATATAAGTGTTTTCTCCTGTTTATGCATGTATTCACAGATAATAGTAATGGGTTACACTTTACCACACAGTATAAACAAGTAGACTGAAAGACAGTATTCTTCCTGTTTCCATTATTATTATCATTATTATTATTAACTACAGAACAATTAGGAGAGTTTCAGCTGCAATTTATTTGACGCTCGTCTCTGCACCAAGAAGAGACTCAATAACAGAGTACAAAAACAAATATCTATAGAAAAGTAAGCTTATATTGAAATATTTCCAAAGACGTCATAACAAAACATGTAACTCACATGTTTTAAGAGCAATCTTGTAGAGTACAATGATAAAATACCAAGTTAACATATTGTACAGTTTGCGCTTTTATACAAAAGTGTCAATGCAAGTCACTCTGTACAATTCTTATCCTTTGAAGAAAAAAAAATTACTCTCTCTTTTTTTTTTTTAATCCACTGCTGTGCACAATCAGTATTTGGAAGGCACTTTGCAACAGACCAAAAGCAGAATGCAAACATTTAGGCCTAAATAACGAATGAACTCATCTTTAACATTTAAGTACCAGCGTGAATGAAATACATCATACGTCCAAGTGAAAACCAAAACTAAGGCTTTTTTTTCTCTTTTTTTTTTTTGTAAATTTGCTTATAGCATCTTCAATGTGTCTTCAAACAATAATTATAACAAAACCCTTATAACCTTTCATGGAGTAAATACTAGTGCAGAGTGGATCAAACAAACAACAAAAAAAGAAAAAAAAGAAAAAAAAAAAAGGAAGAAACTTGGTCAAAGACGAGTCAAGCAGCTGGCAGTGTGAGTGCTACCACAGCAGTGATAGTACAGTGAACAGCGTAACGATTACTGCCACCAACCAGTGATCGACATTCAGTCCCCAGCTCAGCTTGCATGCCTGAACATGCACTTTACACTTCAAATGGCCATAACTTAAATTCCCTCCACAAGACAGACAAGAAAAAAAAAATCTTTATATGTACAGGACCACCACTGACAAACACTGATCATATTGGTTGGTTCATATATAATTTCATATATATTTATAGAAAGTGTGTATATGTAAATTATATACACTTGTTACAATCACAACATAGCCATAAATAATATAGGAATGTACTGAATTTAACAGACTAAATCACTCACAAATAATTAAACAGAAAGTTAGAAATGCACAAAAATGCACAGTCTGAGCCGCCCCCCCCTTTCCCCCAGCCACACACACAACTCCAACACCGTGGAACAGGGACCTAATTTGCCTCACGATGTGTTTTTACAAATCACACAAAACTACAGCCTGTGGAGAAAAATTCAGTGTGTGAGCTGTTTGACAGAAGCGTATTTCACCAAATAATGACATAATGGTGCTTTGCAACTGGTGAAGCTCTCCTTCCTTATATTTCATTTCAGTATTTATAGAGGCAAAGAGGGGAAGAGAGTCATAATTTAAAAAAAAAAAAGTGTCTGGGTGGGTTGCTTTAGGGAAAGCTGAACCAATTAGTCGAACCCACAACTATTTTGATAACCGAGTGATTATTTCAGGAGGAGGATTAAAAAAAAAGATCACAA
Source organism: Arrhamphus sclerolepis (assembly GCA_037176975.1). Taxonomy (NCBI): domain Eukaryota; kingdom Metazoa; phylum Chordata; class Actinopteri; order Beloniformes; family Hemiramphidae; genus Arrhamphus; species Arrhamphus sclerolepis. Next base: position 262,591 of record JBAMYA010000020.1, read on the forward strand.
AATCATGGAAGTTATAGGTGACATCATCTATAAGTTACATGATTTTGCATTTGAGGACTGACGGGGAGGCAAATAAAGCAAACTGATATCACTGTAGCTTCTAAACAAAAACAAAACTACAAAAAAATGTTTGTACATGAAAAACTTAAAAAGGGCAGCTTATTTACGAACCAATATATTTGGTTGCAGCTTTAAATGTAATTATAATAACTTACCATTTACACTTAAGAATAAGAGGATAATTTAAGGGAGAAATATGGATGTGAGACCCTTTTCTTTGCATCAGTTGTTTTTAAACAACTATTTCATGATGTTTATACATCACAGGAATGTCTTGGATTAAACATGATTGCTCCAACATCCAAACTGACAGTTGGCACCTTCCATACAAGCCAACAACAATTAACACAAACAAATCTGAGAGGAGGAGGAAGAGCAATAGAAAAGGTCCTGATAGTGAAGAGGAAGAATCTGAGTTAAAGAGAGCTTTGTTTCTTGATTTTAAGGTGTACTTTGTTGGGGTCGGTGGTGTGAATCCCTCTTCAAACCTTTAGCTGTATGCGGCTCAACACGCAAATTTAAGAAATAATTTAAAGTGGAACGGGGGAAAAAAAAAAATAAGAAAGAGCAAATGAAAAGAAATTTATTTAACAATTAAAGAACAACACAAACTGAGGGCATTGATAAGTTAATAAAATATATTCTTGTTTCTCAAAATATATACTGAAACTATACCTGACCTTGGTCCCTGTTTCAAGCACCTAACTGACCGAAGAACTAAACAAAATTTGGAAACAAAACCACTTCTCATTTCTCAGTTTGTACATCCTTGTTTCCTCTCTTCCCCTAATTGTGCCTCCGAACTGAAAAGTGAGTAGAGGAAACCAGGAGTGCATGATGACAGAGGCAGAGGTGATAAGTATCAGCCAAAATTTCTTTTCAGATCCAATTTGAAATCGTCGTCAGTTTCTGTCTTGAATTGCGGCACCGGTGTATTGTCAGTCCAGTTCGCTTAACTTTTAAGATCTCTCACATGATCCACAACAGTGTACAAGACAACTTTGTAGTTTAATATGCAAACTGTGGAAAAGATGATGCACACACCCCCCTCCCCCCCTCCACATGCCTCGTAGTAATTAGACAACCTTCATAATGCAGCACTGAGACTGATTTCTGCATCAGAGGAAGGACGATGTGAAAGAGGAGAGATGAGCTGGGCACAAAACAAAGAGATGAGAGCGGAGACGCTGCCCTGATAGCAGGGAAATAAGCTCACCCCAACGAGCTCCAGGCACATTTCAAGACAAATTCGACACTGAAGGCATGATTATTATCATTCACTTTCAGAGGTATTCTTATGCACAACTCACAATGGCTTTCTTCCCCTTGCATTTAGATTTTCTTTCACCGTTTTTTTTTTCTTAATTCATTTCATTAACACTGAAATCAAAAATGATACAAGGCTCGTTAAAAAGTGCTTAATTCTCACGGTGCCAACAGCAATTCATTGTCAATGACCTCAACATCTAGCAATGCAAATGAAAAACTGTTATCAAATGTGTCATAAAATGTGCCGCGAGTCTGTTCAGAGTGATTCCTCCATGATGATTAACAGATTCAACCTTCAACGGAAACACAAGCCAATTTAAAAAAAAAAAAAAAAAAAAAAAGACGGCACATAAAACAAACATCTTTAAAAGAAGCAAAGAAATTATATAAATATAGAATTTAGACGGCCTGTTGCTCTGAGGTAAAGACATCTACTTAACAAGTAAACAAAAGGATAACTGTAATGGCCAGAGATAAATTTAAGTTCACCAGAGCTGTTAAAGTGGACAAAACAACAATTACTCGTTTAACGAAGCAGTAAATAAGTTATCTCATGTCAAGAAACATTTGTGCAGCTGAGAATGCTCAGGAGCACACATGTCAGAGAAAGAGACGCAAGTCACAAAACTCAAACATATCGATTTTAGAGGAAATTCCTTCATGTCACTTCTTTATAAAGACAGTTTCAACAAGGAACAAGTCCTTTCACGCTTTGAAAAAGTAGAAAAAGTAGAAATTATATGGCAGTCTTTGACAAAAATATTGGGTACACATTAAGCAACGTGACAAACAGAAAAAGTAGTCTTGAGGCAAAGTTATTTCCAAATACAGAGCATCTTCTGCGGGCAGCCCAGCTTTGACCTAAGAACGAGAGGCTCAACCTACAACTTGTAAAGCCTCTTGAGACGTGTCACTTTCCTCCAAAGTCAATCCCACTTTGTCCTGCCTCAGTGTCCACAAGTGAAGAAGCGAAAGCAGACTGGACTATCTGAAACCCAAATGACTCGAGGAGAGACATGTTTTGTTGAGGGGAAAAGGGAGAAGTCAGGGAGGGAGCCATCTCACTTAAGCCAGACCCTGAGACCCCATGGGCCCTCTGGGCCTTGTGAACTCTGTGTTGGTGCTTGTTGAGGTAGGACTTGGTGCGGAAGGCCTGACCACAGATCCCACAGGTAAACTTCTTCTCGGGGTCTGTCTTGGCTTTAGAGCCCTCTGGAGATACCAAGGCCCCCGAGAGAGCTCCATTACAGGCTAAAGAGGGCATGTCCAGATCAGGTCCGTCAGATTTTTGTGGAGACTTAAGCTCCTCACCGTTGGATAATTCCCTGAACGAAGTGTCTGATTCCTCTGACTCCAGGTGAGGACATTTCCCAGCATTTTCTGGCCCGTCTGAGGCAAATAAAGCATGGATAGAGACAGAGAGAGGAGGAGGAGGAGGCAGAGAGAGAAAGAAAAAACAGAAATTGGAGACACGAGAGGCATGAATTATAATTGAATATAAAACAGGTTTTACCAAATACAAATGTAATCCAGAAGTTGACTAGCATCTGGAAAAAAAAACAGCAACACAATTAAACCTTCAGGACTTAAGTTAGAAAACATGAAGCACAACTACAGGAAATAATGTAAAATAATTGAACACAACAATGACTTAATCAACTTTATAAAGAGATGGCTCCTTGAAAAATGTGGCCACAGCATTTATTTCCAGAATAACGTAGCTCAGTCCATTTGCCCAGTGTTCACTGAGATTTCTGCTGCGCTCATCCAACCAGTGAGCCATGACCCCACCAACCCTTCTGCTGGACAGTACTGACCTGTGACAGGCCCATGGGCAGGGAAGCCAGGCATCCCGCCTGAGCGACACTCCCAGAAATATGGAGCCCCACCTGCCTTCCCCATGAGCAGCTCAGGCTGCAAGCAGAGGGCTGAATGGCCAGGCTGAGGAAGAACTGGGTGTCCTGACAGCCCATGAAAGCGACCCTCTGCCTCAGTCGAGGTGAGAAGCAGCTGGCGACTGGCACACATGTCTACAACACCCAGCCAGGGAGAAAGGAGGGGGAGGGGACAGACATAACAGGCCGGCGGAAACCACATGGACACAGTTACCTTCATTTCATCACCAGTATCAGTAACGTGGTTTGTAAACACAGTACACCAGATGGGTGTAGTACGAATACTCCCATGCTGAGCAAGTCCAATCATTTAAGCTGTCGGCGAGGAATTAATTTGATTTTTCTCTATTCTGAACTGGGGAGAAGAGAAGGAATCACCAAAACCAGCTATCTTGGTTCACAAATAAAAAACCCAATCAGGAAAATCTGAAAACAAACAAACAAACAAGCAAAAACAAACTACAAAATAAGTCAGACAAAGTCTTTACAATGACACATGATAGACTCAGCTGTAATCGTCTGATTACTGCAGACAAAACTGAGTAGCTACCACAGCAAACATGCATACTGTGACACATATTTGGCTGACATATATTAAAAAAAGACAATTTTATGACTAAAGAATGTATTGATTTCAACTGATTTTACAAATGCAATACCATGGCCCAATTTTTGCTTACTATGCATCCAATTTATTAGAGTATTAGAGTTAGAGCTTTTAGGAAAAATTATCATCTAAATGATGATTTCACATTTTATGCCAACAAATCAAAGTTAAAAACATGCCATCTGGTTGCACTTCATGTCTCTGCAGGCAGAACTTTGATTCAGTTATGCATAAAATACTTATTCATGAATATCAATGACGATAAAATCATCTCAGCGATCAGTTACAAATATGTATCAACACAGCATTTTTCTTCCATATAATTTTGCCAACTGAGTTTACAGTCCACAGTGTACTGTCTCCATGCTACCGTTTCTCAAAAAAGAAATGGAACCACTGCAAAAGTTTCAATGAATCCAGGGCAAATGGAGCACACTTTAGCACAGTCATGCAATACTGTGTGCAGTTGAACAACTGCTGACGAGCCAGCCAAGCAGAAACAGACACTGTTAACCAATCGGCCATAGCCATGCTGAACAGACACATATACAGGCCAAACTGACTCAGCAAACAAATCTAACATCCTCACGAAAAAGAGAGTCATCAGCAATGTCACAAGCATCTTATATTTCCCCAGTTGTTACATTTTGTATGCAATGGTCAGTTGATCAAAGAATGAAATATTTATACCAAACAACAAAATAGTGACTCATTAGCTGACGGAATTGAGTGTCTATTTCTAAAGTTGCATATGAGTAATTTAGTAGTTTGTCTATTAACCTGCATTTTTTTTCCCTTTAAAAGGAACCTACTATACATTCTTGCCAGTAAGCGGTGCTTGACAAAAACATGACATGATTTCAAAAATTAAAACATAAGCACTAAATGGATTTTTCACATCGCTCAGATAAACTGACAGCAAGTTGGTCAAAAGGAAAACGATTTGAAGCACCATGTTTCTTCATCTTCACGGATCAATATATTTCAAATGGAATGACCAGGTTTTTTTTTAATTTATTAATTTATTTATTTTTTATGTTGAGTCAGCTGACAATTGTACCTCATTTAGAAGCACTACTTTCCAGTTAAGACTCAAATGCGCACATCCTTGCATGTTCTTGTCATGTTGACAAGCGCATTTTAGATCATTTGCGGTCAGAAAAACAGTGGATTAGTAAAGGATATTGTAAAAACACAGGTTCCTCAATTTTATTGTGTCGTGTTGCATTCTGCCAATTTGGTTTTGCAAAATTCCAGGCACCCCTAGCTTATTTGGATTCAGATTTTTATACTTCATACTCAAAGCTATCACTGATTTCTACCATCTCATTGGGTTGAGGGGAAGCATGCTTATGCGTCCGACATTTTTCCAGCTCTTTACCTTTCAATTACCACTTTCATGTGGTCCACTGGCTACTTAACCCATTAAGACTGGATTTAATGTTTGCCTATGTATCCCTTTCAGAAGTGTAGAAATATTTGTGATTCTTCCATTCACAGGTGATGCCTACCATCATTTTCAAGGCATAAACACTGATTTGTTTTTTGTTTTAGATTGGTGAACATAAGTAAAAAGTCAATTCAAAATGAAGTCTGCTTCTTAGGTCTTAATGGGTTAATCTGGAGTTTATTAAAAAAAAAAAAAAAAAAAGGAATAAAATTAGTCACACTCAGACCAAAAAAAAAAAACTGGAAATGCACCCTCATACATATTCGTAATCTTTGCTAATGAAGATGCAACAGTAAATGCTCAAGCAAAAAGCATGGAAGCAGGAACTGATGTTTGCTTTTGTTAAAATATGTGGCAGGATGTTTCTCCAAGTAGCAGCAGAGCAAATGACAGCCATAAACATGAAAGTTTGGGATGGAGCAGACGGCTGCTTGCCTTCCACTGAGCACTGGCGTCCCATGTAGTAAGGGGTGCCGTTATGCACTTGCAGTTCCCCCCTCGGTTCAGGGAAAGTGTGCATTGTGACGGAGGGGGGTAGAAGAGAGCCATGGTGTGTCTTTATATGCACCTTAAGGTAGGATGCAGTGGAGAAACCTGGGACCAGAAGAACAAAGAAGAATGCAGTTGCTTCACACACAAAGCCTTGGCAATTAGATGGCCGCCCTGAATCTAACACAGGCTATTTGATGTTGCATCGAAGGGCTGAAACAACTCTGGACATCTTCAGGTGAATTAAAAATGGTTTAATACAGAACCTCAAAATCCACTTCTGTCAGTGAAGAACAGCACACTGAGGTTAAATAAGCAAACGAACTGATGCCTACTGTAATGGGGCATTCTTGTGACAGAGCTTTGACTGTCCCTTATACAAAGCAGTCGCAACAGGTAAAACATTTATATTAGGTCTCCTTGGATAAGAAAGGTCTGATAGTAAGAAAAACGTAGACATATAGTAAAATCTTAGCCCAAGGCAAGAGCTCAGCTATGTGGCTGTAAGCAATTTGAGTCAAAACCATTACAGTGGGGAGAAAAAGTAATTAGTCAACCATCAATTGTGCAAGTTCTCCCTCTTAAAAAGATGAGAGAGGCCTGTAATTTTCACCATAGGTGCAC
>JBAMYA010000020.1:274958-325176 GCA_037176975.1 Arrhamphus sclerolepis
CTCTAGAGGAGATCTGCATGGAGGAATGGGCCAAGATATCAGCAACAGTGTGTGAAGACTTGCAGAAAACGTTTGACATCTGTCATTGCCAACAAAGGCTATATAACAAAGTATTCACATGAACTTTTGTCATTGAACAAATACTTATTACTCACTGTCATTTGCAAATAAATTCTTTAAAAATCAGCCAATGTGATTTTTCTGGATTTTTTTTCTCATTTTGTCTCTCATGGTTGAAGTGCACCTATGGTGAAAATTACAGGCCTCTCTAGTCTGTTTAAGAGGGAGAACTTGCACAATTGATGGTTGACTAAATACTTTTTCTCCCCACTGTATGTGGGAGTCCAAATCGATTTAAGAGCTTATGTCTCATTATCAGAGCACTTATCTGTTATTTGTTCTGTCCTGTTGTATGTTGGTGTGCGTAAAAGAGTTACAAATCAAAGACGTCTGCTCTGTGGAGATTTTTCAAAATGTCATAAAGTTATGAAGTTGCTGTTTGCAACGAACGCTCAAAGTCAGTCATGCGAGGAAGAAGTCAAAACAGACTCCTTTAACACGACTGATTTAATAACTCATCATAAGAGCTATCGTCCCGGGCAGTATGAGGAATTTGTGAAAATCAAGCAAAAGAAAAGAGACTCATGTCAAAATAAATAAATGAATAAAGCTATCAGCAGCTGCTTTCAACACCCGTAACAGAAGCAAACTGTATGAGCGTTTTTCAAAGTGTCAGCATATCGACAAATATCCAATATCGTGCACACCTAATAAAAAAATACATACAGTACTTGCATATATATAAAAAAAACAGACGTTTTGGTGTAGCATTTATGTGTGCATTTCTCAAGGCAGAAGCTTAAAGAAGAAATTCTCAGCCACTGAGATGCACAAACGGCAATCACTTACCTCAGCCCAAGAAAACTAACTGGGTGTGTTTTAACAGCAGCCTCCATGGATGACAAATGTTTTTCACATTAATCTTAGATGCATCTTTTGGAGGGGGAAATATACATATTACATATATGTATATGAGCACCAAATCTCAGTTGTTTTTTTTTTAACTTTTTTTTTTAATCCACACATATTTATTAACATAATTTAACAACACAGTTATGAAAAGATAGCAGCTTCTCTCCACAGTCTGAGAGCAACTGCTGGGCGAGACAGTCTCTCTGTGTTAAGAAGTCTGTGTGTAGTGAAAACAATAAATGTAAAGCCTTTCACTGTCCAGGCTTTGTTAACTGGTTTATTTATTTAAATGACATAAGGTGATCAAGGTGTGACTGGTGAAATGTATGAACATATGTACGGTCACTTTTTGTGAAAAACCCTTTATCTGCCACTGGCCAGACTTGGCACACGTCACAAATTGCCGCAAATTTAATTTGCACAAGCTCAGGCTGACTTAAAAATCTGGCAAATTCCAAGGCTTTCAACTGAGTAAAAACTCACTTGATGGACAGTTCATTTCTTCTTTTCAGTCACATACTCAGCCTCCCTCCACTCAGACTCAGGAAAAAAACTGTTTTTAGTTTTGTTTTTTCTGAACTATAAGTGGTCTTTTGGGGGTTGCCAGTATTGATTATTATATTGCGCAATGTCATATTGTCATGGCTCCAAATATGTGCATCTCCTTCATCTAAACAATTGGAATCAAAACTTCTTATTTGTGTCCTCATTGGCTCCATGTTTGCACAAACTTAACAATTTGGAGTTGGCGATATGATACACTTTTCTTTCACAAGCATTGAAAGATAACTCAGCAGCTGGAAGATCACTCTGCTCAACTTTAGCAGCATAAGCCTGCACAAGTTATGGAAATCTTGACAGTCCCCCTGATGACAATTTAAATTAAAAAAAAAGTTTTGAATCGGTCGCACTTCAGATTTGTACACTTTGTGATTCATCACAAAAGAACATTCTAACAGTGGTAATCCAACCACAACTCAAGATCCATTTTTATCTATTCTAAGAACACACAGTAGATAAAAAGAATCAAAACAAACAACACACACGCACCTATATATATGTGTATATATACATATGTATGTACACACACACACCCACACAAGTTTTTATAGTCATGTTGTGTAATTTGCTCCAGCCTCTGAACCAGGACGTGAGGCAACATGAGGCAAAAGTCATTCAGAGTAGTTTATGTCTGAGTGAAAAGATTTTACCTTTATTGCAAATGCCACAGTAGTTGTGAGTTCCTTCGCTGTGCTTCTTCAGGTGGTCCGTCATGTATGCAGCTCGCAGGAACTTGCCACAAACTTTGCAGGGGATTTTGTCCTCATGGCATGCAAGATGAGACCGAAGGCGATCTCTTGTAGCAAAAGAGGCGTTACAAATCTGGAATACAGAAATCAAAACAAATATTCTGTCACATATAACAGTTTAAAACCCATCACTAGATTTGTGTTTTAAAGGAGACATATAGTGAAGAAATAAAACCCACTTTTTTCTGTGCTAAATGGCATACATTTGGGTGTCAGAAGTCATGAATATATCCAAAATTGACTCTTTTTTTTAACTCTTTGGTCGTAAAGTTATAAGACAAATTTCAAACTGGGGATACTCAGTCACTACCCACCAGAAAAGACTAGAGTGACTCACTCCAACCCCTAAAACACATTCTTATGAACAAAAGTGTAAATACATGGTGAAAATTTGTGCTTTTTTTTTCTATATCCTTGTGGTATTCTGACCAAATAATATCAAATAAATGTAATTAATACCTCAGGAAGTTGGGACAGGTTTTGGGATTAAAAAAAGGCAAGGCATTAATATTAATACTGATTTTACAACAAAAATAGCATGCTTCTTTATTCAATCTATTGTCCCTGGTGGCTATTTTCTTAAAGTGTACAAAAGGAACAAAAAGTGGATACTCTAACCTGGCACTTGTGGGGTCGTTCTGTGGTGTGTACTTGCTTGATGTGTCCATTCAGGTGGTCTGGTCTGGGGGGCAAAAAAGATTTAAAAAAAATAAATATAAATATATATATATATATATATATATATATATACACACATACACACACACACAATACTGATTTTGTAATAAATGCATTGATTTTCTCTGTTATTTACATAATAACACAATTGGCACTGAGAGTGTGTCCTCTGTAACATTACCTGGAATTAATTTTGTACTTTATTTCACGCTCACTGTAAAATGCATGAAATATAAAGTCCACTGGCCTCCACATGATAAACTATATATCTAACTTCAAAGGTCCTTTCAGTCACAAAGACAATCTTTACAGAGCAGCTACACAAACTTTAAACTGTGAGGGAAAAAAGTAAGTGATTAAAGGTCAATTTTTAACATTTTAGTATTTGTTTATTTTTTGAATACGTACAAAAAAAATACTACATACAGCATAATGCTGAACTTCTGTTTTACATATTCAAGGGAGTGGGTAAAACTTATCAAAGTTTATTTTAAGCACAATTTACACACATTTGATGGTTGCAGCTACTAAAATGAGTTGTAATGGCCTGCTTTCTATATCATTCTGTTTAAGTGTTGAAGTGACTCAACAGCTCAAAATAAATAAGAAAAAAATCACTATCTATAGAGGGCACCTTAATATGTAATGGATAAGAAAATTAAACTTTAGGTGCTAGCAAAACTTTTTTTATGGCCTTTTTTTTTTGCACAGAGGACATTTCTTTTGTTTTGGAGAACACTTTAAACACCAGAAATTAAACGTTTCAATTGTGAGCTAATGTATACTACAGATGGTGAGCACAAACAACCAAAATAAAAATATGGTTTTTATTTTTCGGTTTGTTTGCTTTGTTTTTCCCCCCAAAATCTTTCAAAATTCCTGTAAATTAAAAGTGTTTTGTTCCTCTTGAATTTAGCTCTGTATCAGTGATTTTTATTTAACACATCCAAACCAGTAGGTGGAGATAGTGAGTTAGAGAGCGCGTCTGAGTGCACAGTTTGTTTAACTGGTTAATATGGGTGTCAGCAGATTACACTGGTGACAAAAGTTCCACACCAAATAGTGTAGGTGAGATTTAAAAAGTAGGGACCAGGGCCTTCCTATTCATACGTGAATGGAAAAAATAAATAAAAACAACACTGTTTTCCATCTCCAAAATGCAAAGTGACTTAAGGTCCAACTCACCTTGAAAAACCTTTACCACAGCTTTGGCAAACGTACGGTTTGCCCACTGAGCCGTCGTGGGAGCGAACGTGGTATGACATCCTGTCCTTGCGTTTGAACCGCAGCCCGCACACTGGACACGCGTACGGCTTCTCCCCAGAATGGGAGAGCTTGTGTCGGTTCAGGTGGTACACATCACGGAAAACCTTCCCACAGATGTCACAGCCGACATGCCGCCTGGTCCTCTCCCGTTTGCGGCCGTTGTCTAGCGACAGCCCTCCGGGTAACTGCACGCCGTTTTCCAGCAGACCGGACTGCGACAGTAACGATAAACCGCCCGGTGTAGACAAGCTGTCACCGAGGCTGTTCACGCCTCCGGTGGAGGCTCCATGTTGCGCTTCGTGGTTCTTCAAGCGTGAAGCCTCCGTGAAGGCTTTCCCGCACGTCCCGCAAGGAAACAGCTCGCTGTCTCTCTGGTTGATGTGATTAAAGTGGCTACCTTCCATTATTCCTGCAGCTTTCTTTGGTCGCCCTCTTCCCCTTTTCGATCCAGGGGAGCCAGTGTCATGATGGAACGTGTTGCCTGACATTTCTGTTGATGGAGAGACAGAAAGTCCCTCTACAGTCTCCAGCGTTGGCACCGACGACCCGCCGCCGCCTTCCAATAACACAGCTGTTGCGTTTTCATCCTCATTAATGTGCATTTGTGTATTGTTTGTTAAGCTTTGACCGTTCAATAACACCCCCGTCCCGTTTAACAGATCATGCTGAGCAACCGGGAAACCCAGCTCCGTGGCTGCCGTGGCCTGGAAGAGGCTGGCGTCTCCTCCCCGGGACGTCGGAACGAGGATTTGTACGTTGGACTGTTTGATCACCTCCTGACATATCTCAATGACTGACCGCATCAGCAGAAACTTGGCAGCTGTCATCAACTCCGGAAAACACTCCAATCGAACGACGATCCTGGATGTGTACGCGAAGTCCAAGATGTCTTTAAAAACTTTCGGGCTGATCGTGTGCATCTCCAGCTCCTTGGCGTCACCGTCGCCCTCCGTTTGACGGCTGAACACCGACTCGAAATACTCGCTGCACGCGGCTAACACCGCTTTATGAGCAGGGAAGCTCTCTTCTCCGACGCGTAAGATCACATCGCAGAACCTGCCTCCATCTTTCCTCTGAATGTTGAGGTTGTGTAGCATCTCCGCACTGTGTTTGCTCACCTGGTAGGTGTACGAAGAAGTCCAAGACGGCTCTGCTACTTTCTCCATGCCGAATTCATCAAATAACAATGAATGTTATTATTCGTGACGACTTCGGTCAACTGAAGCCAGCAGCCCCTCCCGTCGTTTTAGCATCTACCGTGAAACATTAGCAGTAGCAGGGGAAAAATGGCAGGCCCCCAGCTTCCTGTGAACTTTGACCCTGCTTTCTTGGGGGGGTGTTGGGTGGGGGTCGCTCTTGTCTCTTATCATTAAAAAAAATGTTTGTGAGCAAACTGATATTTAGTATTTCGGGTGCCGTGGTTCTAATGGCGATCACTTGGAGCAGCAGCGGTAGCGCTGCAGGGGTCTTTGTGGTGTTTTTATGAGCAACCGTTAACACGCAGGTTTCTCTTCCTGTGTGTTAAAGCCCCTCCCCCAACCAAACAGAAAACCCCCTCTTCTCTGCAGTCTAATCCCAGCGCGTTAAACACATGGCAAAACACAATGTACACGTTGCTTTAGATAAGGTTTAGTTAATTTACAAGAAAATTGAATGTGAAAAAATAACTCCCACAACCATGATTTATTGCTTTATATATTTTAAAGCGCACGAACCGTCTTGTTTAAATATCTTTTAATATGCTATAGTAAATTGCTAATTTATAACACAAATATTAAAATTTAACATATTCCACACAATAGCCAGATCAGTATCAATACTGAGCCAAGTTTAATTTCCAGTTTACTCACTCAACCAGAATTTGGAATTATGGATTTCAAGTGTTCACTATATTGTTTTTAGAGCAGCACATTTTTGATTAGGCTATTTATACACCGTGCAATCCCATCTTCTGTTCAATACGAGTTCAAGTTTCTCTGTGATCCTGGTCTTCAGGATACTTATGTTAACTTAAGACCATGACACTGGTCAAGAAATGTCAGTTTTAGTTGTGAATGGGAGTCATTACATTCTGTGCCTCTTTGGTGTCCAATTAAGACCCTTTTATTTTCCCAGTGCCATTCCATTTACAGGTCATCTATTCACCTCGTTTGTCTACCTTGCACCCTGTGCAATTTAAAACTGAATTTCCACAGTTGATGTAGTAAAAACACAGCAACAGTGCTTACTATACTGAATCTCACCACATATGCACCTTGTGTATTTTTGTTAACGTATAGCTTTAATATATATATATATATATATATAGTCATTAAAGCTTGGATATAAAATCAGACAACTCTTGGTTTGGTTTCTGTTGATAGTTTAACAAGTTAAATAAAAGTACATTTGTAAAGACCTAAGACTCATGTAATTTAAGTAGTACATTTTAAATTGTTGAGTGTGGAATACCATCTTCAATTCAGCATGGGGCTCAGGGCTCTGTTAACTTGCAATAAGTGATAAATGCAAAATAATTTAAAACCCAAGTGTTTTATTCAAGATTTTATTTATTTATTCTGTGCTTTGTATAATTTAATAGCACACAAACAATCCCAACCACCCTCAAAAAATGACAGTGTGACCAGTGCTACCCCTCTTAGTAATACATTTGGCGAGGATAGTTGTAGATGTAAGGGGCCCAAAAAAACAACAAAAAAAAAAAAAAAAAAAAAAAAAAAAAAAAAAAAAAAAAAAAAAGACCTAACCAACCTGCCTCCCCCCCAGACTCCTCCTAATGAGTTTCAACTAAGAAAAGAGGAAAAAAAAAAAAAAAAAAAAAAAAAGTGCCACTGGTTAAGCCACAATGGAAATGTAGTATACACACCAACCTAGCATTTCTCACCAAGCGGCCATTTTTCAGTATTGGGGGGTGTTTTGCAGTGAACTAGAGGCCAATGCTTCCAGCTCTTACTGACCTTTTTTCTATTGTTACCTAAACTAACTCCCTTTCCCCTTCCTTGGGAAAAAACAAAAAAAAAACAAAAAGGGGGTTGGTGGGTGGGTGGAAGGAAAGGGACCCAAAAAAAAATATTTACACAAAGAATAAGATTCTTTAGCATCTGTACATTTGGGTCTATACATTATTTACTGTCCAATACAAAAAAAGAAACCACTTGCCTCTTCAAAGCAGTGAACTGGTGACCAAGCATGGTAATGTCCTGTGGACAGTCTTTAATCTTCCAAATTAAAGTTCACATTTTCATGGTAAACAGGAGGTGGAGATGTGCAAAGGAAAGGGGAAGGGAAAAACAAAAACAACCTCACTTTACAGCATAGCTATTATTTACTTATGGTCGAAACTCCAATTCATCTACACTTATGACTTTGGCGGGCATGGAAGGCAGTGGCTGCTCTAGCATATCTGTTCCAAACCACTTGGCAAGACCTAGAGGGGGGCTACCCCTGTGCCGCTGGGAGCCATTTGTCCGAAGGGAGCCCTGGTTCTGTATCTGACTGCCTGGGATGCTGGAATTTACTACAAGAGAGGAGGAGAGCGTGAGCTGATGCAAGAGCAGACTTTGTACAGTGTGAAAGTATAACACACTCAGTTCTAATACTACAAATTACTAGCCGTCATATACACATGGTCACACTGGATAATATTTACTTACTTGGTCTTTGCTGCTGAAGCTGCTGCTGCATAACCGCCAACTGCATCTGAGTATTGGCTCTTGGAGGTAAAAGTGGATGCCCTGTTGCACTTAAAGGATAAAGGGGCTGTCCAAGTAGGGTAGGAGGTAAGCCTTGAAGTTGTGCAAGGTCAACATGTGGTGGAAATATACCTTGTGAGTACAATTAAAAATAGGTCAGTTTTGTTTTTTCTTAAAACAAAAAGCTTAATATATTGAGCATTATATACAAGAAATGAACAAGTCTTGAAGGGGAGGTATGTGTATGCATGATGCACTAACCTGCTTGGACAAGAGCAGGTCCAGTTTGTTGAGGCTGAATACCCTGTGCCAGCATTCGCTGAACCACATTAGGATGGAGTTGAGGAGGTGCACGCACCATGGGCACGTGTGGTAGCAGTGGGACTGGGTAGATGGGACGAGGAAAAGATGAAGACTGTCCTGGTGGTACAATTGAGGGTGTATGGTGTCCAGTGGACCCAGGCCTGAGACGCTCATGATCCTTGCTTTGCAAAGATTGGGAGCTGGCCTTTACCCCCCCTGACTGGGCAAAATGTCCATCCATTTCTTCATGGAATAGGTTTGGTGACCTGGTGCCTACAATTGTAACAAAGCAAAATTTTAGCATTGCAGTCATGTTTCACTTCCATTCAAGTTAATCATGTTGACCAAGTAAAACACTTTGTACCATCTTGTGAGTTTGCTGCCGCCTCCTCCTTCATCTCAGAATGACTTGATGGTTCATCTTTGCTCTTCTCCTTTGTTGCATACATTTTGCGTATCACAGATGTGGGTGTAAATGATGGAGACAACTGCCATTGGATAACAAGAGAAAAAAAAGGACCAAGTTTTACAAGCAATTCCACCAGGTGCAGAAATTATAGGAAAACAAGGAGAGGAAAAAAAAAACATGGAAAGCAAGGTTCCCCCCCCCCTCACCATGCTAGTGACAGCATTTCCAGGAGAGCTTCTCCCAGCAGACTGGGGTCCAGGGGAAGGATTGACACGCTGCGGTCTACTGCGGTTACACAAACAAATGGCAGATGTCAAAATCTCATGATTTTTATAAAGGAACTGGATTCAATTATTTACTAAATACAAAGATGGGGGTATTCGGGTACACACAAAATACAGACCTATTTCGAAAAGCCCTGTCCTGTGCCTGCTGCTTGTAGCCTGACTGAAAAGAGTGGTGGGCATGTAGAGCGAGGTCCTGCTGGAAAGCTAGGGCTTCTAGGTCAGCATGATTTACAGGCACAGAGAGCGCCCTCATCTGGAAGAACAGAAACTTTAGTTACATTTAAGGAAAGTAAAAAACAAAAAAAAAGCAGAACTATATTTGCATTAGTGAAACCTTTAGAAAAGTTCACAGTATATGTACTATCAATATAACTTCACACCAAACTAGAACATAATTAAAGCATTTTAAACTTAAAAAGGCCAAAAAGGTCCATCTTTAAAAGATCTTGTTTGGGGTGCATCATTTGAGCAACACTAGTTGCATAGCAGGAGAGAGAAAAGAAAAAAAAACAAAAAACACACAAAACAAAAAACAACAACCTTAACCTGTGACAAGGGACATCTGCAGACAAGTTGCTCATGTTGAAGTTTTTAAATTACAACATGAATTGTATCAATTGTGATGCATGTTATTAAACTACCAACAGAGAACCCTGATTATGAAGCCCCAGTCCCACAGGGGCAGAAGTGCTATGGTTCCAATTTTGCATTTCAAAAGCAGAGTGCCACTGAGCGCTGCCTTCTCAGCTGGATTTGAGACATCACAAATTTACCTGAAGGTTTCCAGGTCACATGATCACATGGTAGTCTGCATCTGCCACAACTTGTCCTTTGACTTCTAAACTGAATCTCTTTTTGTACCATTTCAAACCTCTAACACCCTCTAAGCCTCCACGTATGTTAATGTAGTGTCAATATGCGAGGTGCATCCTGATCATGGCAGTTTACCTTGAAGTTTTACACGACTTCCTATGCCACTTCATGCCCGACTTTCTGCCCACTTGTGTAAATTGACTTGGCTTAGCTGCTTTCCAGTGACTAGACTTTTTTTTTTTTCCTAGCAGGATAGAATGGAGGGTTGCTCCTGGGACACTTCTAAAACACCTCTGGTGACAATATTCATTGACCAGAACGGTCTTGATTGACAGCAGCTGGCACAAGCCCTGTGGGACTTGCCCATCACACACTGGTACATTAACTTACCTGCTGCTGTGCAGGGCTGATAGACCTGCGCACCTCAGGAAACTGTTCTGGCAGCATGGACTGAGGACCAATAGGAAACCCTTGAATCAGGTGGAGAAAAAAAGAATTCCAAAATTAACAATCCATTCCCCTTTTCAAACAATAAATGAGACTTTGATTAACTTCCACGATCCCTTGGGAGTCCAAATAACAGTGTAGTAAGTAAAAACTCCAGAAAAATGCAGGTTGTACATTTTTCTTAACATGAACTCACCTGCAGAAGGTGGCAACCTGCCACTGAAGTAGTCAGGTGAGGGTGCCCTCTGAGGAAAGAGAGGAGGTGAAGGGCCCTTGTGTAGTAAGCCATGTAGAGGAGCACCACTAACTGGAGCTTCAGAGGTGCCCAACAGACTGCTTAAAGGTGTTGGGGAATCGCTACAGCCTCCCAAAAGGTCCTACAGGCGGAGGGAAGACGATATAAAAAATAAATTTGCACTGCAAACTTACCGAATTGGAACAAAGAACTTTCAACTAGTGCATCAAGCTACACTCCAATACAGCTCTCAGTGCATTTGTGAAAAATTATGTTTAATTGGACTCCTGTCCTTGTCCCAATATACATGCTTGTGAGGACAATCAGTTTAGTACATCACATTTCCACCATGACAGGTGATCATAGTGCCCATTTTAAGCTCAAAAACAACATTCTTGATGTCACCCTATAAGTTTTCTATTAGAATAAAGTCCGGGGATTGCTCCCTCACTGGCATGTTTGGGGTCATCTTGTTAAAACACTAATTTCAAGGGCTTTGCCTCTATGCAATAAGCCAACATGCCTTCAACTATTTTCATGTATTAAACTCATCCATGATACCTGGTATGCAATAAATGGGCCCCGACACCATAATAGACAGAAACAACCTCATATCAGGATGCTTACGTCACCATGCCTCACTGGCTCCCAAATGTATTGTGGCATGAATTCAGTGTTTGGGGGTTGTATGACAACTGTCCGCGACCCCTAATCTCAAAAAGAATCTTGCTTTCATCAGTTCACCAAATGTTGCTCCAGTTCTCTGAATGCCAGTCAGTGCGCTCTTTTGCAAATTGTTCAACACGTTTGTTTGTTTTTTTCCAACTGTGGGACTTTGCGGGGAGGTTCTTGTGATAGCTTGGCTTCACATATGGGTCTTCTAATTGTTACAGTGTTCGCACATAACTTAAGACCTCTGATCTCTGGAGCAGATCATTGGCTGACTCTTTACCATTCAAATAGATGGAAGAATAGCCAAAATGACTGTTTTCTTCCATCTCTTTCTGGTTTTTGTTGCCATTTCTAAAAGCATTTGAGATCATTGTAGCCCATCACTTTATGCATTTGTCATTCTCCAAAAAATAAAATTGCTGACACGGTTCTTCTACACAATGTCTGGAACAACACATTTTACTCAGTTTTCAGAAAGAAAAAAAACAACACACTACTAAGACACTGGTTTTGAGGGAAATTCTGATCCGTATCTTTTGTAAATCATGCACATCAACAGAAATTCAGAGTGCACTAAAAAGAAAAACAGGCTGAATCTCACTGGACATAATGGCTTAATAACATGACTCTCTAGTGGCTCTTCGTGTATAGGAAAGCCAAGTCAGTTCTAAAAAGGCTCTTAAGTATAGCCACCTATAAACTGACTCTAGCACCTGGTTTACATTTCTTAAAAAAAAAAAAAAAACAAAAGGGGGTAGGGGTGGAGTGGAGATATTCAGGTCGTCTCAACATCAGCCTGAGAGAACAGTCAACATACACACCTGGAATATGTTTTTCTGCTGCCGAGTATCAGAACATGTCACCACACCTTGGTCTGAAGGTTGCTGCTTTACATACGGAGAGAGAAGGGGGAGATGAAAGGAAGTGTAGAGAGAGAAAAAAGTTTAAAAATAAATAAATAAATAAAATACAATTCCATCTCAGTAGGCATTTCTGTATCATGCATTCAACAGGATGCAAATGTCATCCATTTTATTTTTGCATTTGTGTACAAGCTTGTTTAAATTACACAAACAAATAAATATCAAGGTTTGGCCTTGGAAGAAATATAAAAATGGCCTAAAGTCTCCTTCACTGCAACAAAACAAGCTTACTGAGATGGGTATGTCCATGCAAGTCCAAGTCAGTGTCCCTCATGCAAGTTACCAATTCTTTTGTATTAATGTCATTTTCCCCAATGATCCTGCATCCAATGACCATTCATATAGTTTTCAAGTTTTGAATTTTTTTTTTTTTTGCATCGACTTGCACAAGGGACTGTTTTCAGGCATCAAACATTGATAGATAATCTCAAAACAGACAAATTTATGCCCATCATATTTCATTTCATTTTTTTAAAGCATCGTCTGGTTTTAGTGTTAAGACTGGATGTAGCATCACAGGGTGAGATTTTACCCTTTCCACAGCAGCATGCAAAATGTTTATCCAGTGTACATCTGGAGCAACAGAAAAGACAGTCACAAAATACTTACATTATTTGAGTTGGGTTTGGGGTGAGTTGGCAGAGTTCCACTTGCCTTCATGCTGCTGACCAGTTTATTAAAGGCTGTCATGTCTGTGTCACGCGAGTGTGGTCGGCTACTAGAACCACCAGTTAAAGCCTCCTCTAAATGCTCAGCCATAAAGGGGGTACTGTTTCCTCTCTGTGGAGGAGACACCTTCCGGACATGCGCTTCTGGGCCAAGCTTCATTCCTTTCATTTCTCCCTCAACTTCTTCCAGTGAGAGCACCGCCCCTGAATTAGCTAGAAACAAGCAGATGAACTTTACTGCAACAAACTGAATAAATAAACAAACAATGAAAAGGGGAGGAAGAAAAAAATAAAATTAAAACTTGTAATTTTTAGTTCAATGGGTCCCCCACAAGTGCCAAGTCATTCTTACTTTGTCCAGGATTGCTCATTTGGCTTCTTAAGCGAGATTTATGGATTATTCTACATAACATCTACACATGTTGCAGACATACAGAGGCAATGATTATACAGAGGATCAAAAAAATAAAATTGTTTTGTATAGTTGTTTTAACTTCAAAAACTATATAGTCGAATAGGAAAGAGGCTTCAAACGCAGCTGGAAATAGTTTACTAATTCAACACTCACTGCTTTCCCGTAGTCGAGCTTTGTTGACTGACAATGTGGACAGAAGGGGCTTCAGGTCTATTTTGGCCTTGTGCAGCAGCTCCAAGATGTCCACTTTGTCCTTACAGTCAGATGGCTGAATAGGTGTAAAGTATGATGCTTGCCCTTGAATGGGTGATCTGCAGCGTGGCTCAAACACTTGAGAGCAAGGGGTGAAGTTAAAATTAAGTGCATTTACACAGTATTTCTCAAGCAACACTGAGGCAATCAGAACTGCTTACCTGCAAGTTTTTCCAGCTCCTCATGAGGAGTGGATCTTAAACTGCTAGACTGACTGCCTGATGGGCTCATGTTACTGGAAAACCATTGACTGAAGCGGCTGGCTGATACAGGCCCCTCTCCCAAGACATCCTCTATCATCTGAAAAACAAAGAGGCCTTTGAGGAAGACTGGACAACAAATTTAAATTTTTTTTATTTTGTATTTATTTTTTATAAATCTGTGGATCTATTGGTGCAATAGCAAAAGGTGACTTACGTTTAGAGCTTTTTCCATCGCTTAAGCACAAAATGTGCAAAAACACTGCAAGCTGTGTCACTGAACGTGTAACTGTTTGATATTAATTCATGACCACAAGCGAGCTTTAGGCTGAAGCCTGGTTTGCTTAGCTCTTCAGCCATCATTGGGGTCCAATACAGGTATGATGGGCATAAATTTTTTGAATATTGGACACCTCTTTGAACCTCATGTTAGACCCCATAGAACACAAAAGTGCACCATTTAGTGACAACATGACCAATGTGAGGCAAAGCCAGTGCAGCAACTGTAATCTTGTACTGAAGGTTTTTTTTTGTAGACTAAATACTGAAAAAAATGGTTTGTTCAATTTCAATAAGAACTGGTGTGCAGGCAGCATAATTATAATCCAATATAACCTTCCATGGGAGAGAGAGAAAAAAAAACAAAAAAAACCCTCATCTGATTACTGTACTGCATGAAGGAAAAAATGAAGAGGTTGTCCAAAAAGTTAAGACACCCAGACTGTGATATTAACACCTCGATTTTTGTAAAATAAATGAAAATGACCACCACCATGTGCTCCCAAGTACTTACAGAGGCCAGTCCTGGCATAGTCTTCTCTAGATTGAAGAATTCATTGAAGTCAAAGTCTCCAGTCGACTGCTCTGGCAGGACATCAGGGTGAGGAACTTCCTGATCAGCTGTAGACTGCAAACCAACATCTTTCTCCTCAGCTATTCCACCATTACATTCCACTGCTGAAAGGAACACGTGACATACATTTAAAAACCTTTACAAACAAATATTTTGGTAATAAAGGCAATTTTTAAACGGTACATGATGCTTAATGTTTTTTAATTAAAACAACAAAACAAACATGCCTTCTTTAACAGATTCTGTTCTTTTCCTTGAGCGCTTGTTTCTGCGTCTGTCATCCTCAAGGATTTTATCATCAAATCCAGTTAGCTCAATGGTCTCAGATTGGCTAGTGGGACCTGCTGAAAACCACTCCGGTTCCTCTTCTGCATACGAGTCATTTCTTCTCCTTTCACTAAACACTCGTTTGTCGACAAAATCTCTCTGCAAGTGATTTCACAAAACACTGTCATTACAGCCAAATGAAACTCAAGTTATTTTTTGTTAATGAAATCCCCGAATTACAAAAAGCATTTTCCAGACATTTTAACAAAAATTCAAGCACTTCTTTCATCGTGAAAATAAAATTCAAGCATTAAAAAGGATTTCAGGGAGCGTCTGAAGAAGCCCATTCCCATTTAACATTTAATAACCAGAAATAAAGTCATCTTCAGAAACTGATATGTGAAACCAAGTAAAAAATATATGCTGCAGCCATCTGATCACCCCAAAAGTTCTATTTATATTGTCAGAATAAAAATAAAGCCGACATCAATGCATTATATACCTCTACAGCATACCACAATGGTTAAATGCAATATAAGTTGAGATTGAAGAACACCAACCCTGAATCTTTTATCTTTAGAGTCTCTTTCACGTTCCCTCTCTTTCTCTGAACGGACTTCTCTCTCAAAAGCACGAGCAGCAATTATACGTCCACTTCCAATTTTGCCAGCCCTTCCTAGACGGAGACTCTCATTTTCCTTATTTTCCAGGGGGCTGATTGGTCGACGGATAAGGGATACAGGTGCAGAATTGCCTTGACATCCACTTCCAAAGCTTCGTCGCTGTGGACTCAGTATGACATCCAAGTCATCTTCCTTCAGCCTCTCACGGGGATCTGAATAAATCCACAAGACATAAGTTTAAGATGTGTATAATAAACTGATGCTGAACAGTCACATGACATCACAGCAAAACTGCAGTTTAAGCCAAGTGGAAAACTGCTTCATTTTCAATTATTGTGTGCAATAAAAGAAGCTCAATCTAGATGAGACCTTCACCTTTTTTACTCAGCAAGAGGATCTCCTACGTAAAACCTTAGCACAGGACAAGATTTAAAATAAAGATTGTATTTCTCACATTCCTGGGATTAACTATAATTTACCTGGGATTCTTCGTTTTAATGGAACTCGATCATCCATATAGTCCTTTTTAAAGCCCTCCACTGGAGAGCCTCGCTCTGAGGTGGGGTACAATGAGGCATGCCACTTTTCTGGATCCCAGACGCCATCACTGAGTTTATTTATCCCCCCCACCAAAAAAAAAGGGATCAAGGTTATAAAATGATAAATCTTGCACAATATTTTCAAAAGGACTACTGCAAGTGACATTTTAGGAATGAGCTTGAAAACAAAAAACAACAACAACAACAACAACAACAAAAAAGCCCTCCTCAAACTCTAATCCATATCAATGCTCATGTGTGATTGGTGGCAGTATTAGAACAATATTCAATGTACCATCTAAACCATAACTGCTAATGATACAGCAGTTATCAAGGCAATATCTAAGAAGATGCAAAGGACTTTATGAAGAAACTTGAGTGAAAACAGGTTTAGTGGGAGGCTTTGTACTCCCACATTCAATTTATAAGATTTTATGTTGAAGTAAACCTATAATGATTGAAATGCTAGGTGGAGAACTAAGGGTAAATGTCTCAATTTTAAAGATTACCGCTTTCAAAATTGAATCTAAAAGTTGTATATTCAAAATAGCTCACCCCAATTTTTTCAATTTCACAAAATTAAGTATAATTTCCTTCATTTACTTATTCAGTTATTAAGTGGATTTTTTTCCTTCTCTTAACATCTAAATGTTCTTACCTGTCATATTTCTCTGAGAGACATTCAGGTCTTTCATTGGAAATGGGCAATCTTTTAATCTCCAGAAGCTCTTCCTGTGTAGTAGGGAGAGTGATTGGTGAGTTTAGAACTACCTTGTATAGACAGTATATGATCAGTTAGATTACCATTACCTTGGTGTATCTGTATGGAGCTGTAGCTAATAGCTGTTGCTTGGATTGGTCACCAGCTGCATCACCATTCTTCTGTTGTTCACAAGCATCTTTCTCCATGATGGATCCAGCCCAGTGATGACTTTGTTCCTGTTTGAAAAAAATTTGCTATTTAAAATCAATCTTACACTACAACCCGGAACACCACCTACAACAATTTAACGTTAAATTTGACCGTGTGGAATGGTGTTGCTACATAGAGCAGAGATAAAGAAGGTGGAGGATAACTTTACAATGGGTCAACAGCCCATGGCAATGGAGCCTTTGGAAAAGAGGTGAAGAAACAAGCACAATCGAGTTTGAAAGGGTGGAGGAAAGTGTGATATGTTTTAAGAGTCTCAGCAAGAATGAAACGAAAGATGTACAAAACGGTGGCAAGACCAACAATGTTTGCTTTAGAGATGGTGGCATTGAGGAAAAGACAGGAGGGAGAGTTGGAGGAAGCAGAGGTTAAAATGCTGAGTGTCTCTGAGTGACAAGGACAGATAGGACCAGGAATGAATACATCAGAGTACATGATGGATGTTTTGAAGAGAAAGTCTGAGGCCAGACTGAGATGGTTTGGACATGTACAGAGGGATACTGAATAGATCAGTGGAAGGATGATGAGGTTGGAACTGCCAGCCAAGAGCCCAAGGGGAAGACCAAAGAGGATATTTATGGATGTACTGAAAGAGGACAAAGTTAATTGGTGAGAGGGAAGATGATACAGAGTATAGGGTTAAATGGTGGCGGATGATTAAAGTGGCTAACTCGGAAGGGAACAACCGATAAGGGGGGAAAGAAAAATAGTTTGAGCTTAATTGCTAAAACAAATTGTATTAAGTCGCACCCCTGAAACTAAAGCTACATGGCGTCTTCCCAATGCTAACTATATCGAAAAAAGTAACTGAAGGTATTTACTTAGGCTGGAAAAGAAAAACATAAACGTAGACTTTAACGAGGCAAAAGCTGATACCCAAAGACAACATATTCACAAAGTTAAATTAAAACAAACAAACAAACAAACAAACAAAAAACAACATTCATGACAGTTTTAGCAATGCTGCTACCCAATTAGCGAGTTAATTGAAAACAATCATACACGGGAGGTGACACGTCAATTAAATTACAACATGCTGGCGATAACTGGCGAGTTGCCTGTACCGTGAGAATAGAGAACGTAAAAAACAAACAAAAAAAAGAAACCAACAAAAAAACAAAAATGTTATATAAGATGCACCTGAATCAATCATTTTCTCCGTAAATCACCCGTTTATCTGTTGTTGCGAAAAAAAAAACCTTAAACAAGCACCGATTGATGGACGGTTAGCGGAGTGGAGAGCGCGTCTCATTTACTTCGGTGCTACAATAGCGGCATAAACGCCACACCACCGAGTAAATAACTCAAAATGTAAAACAAACACAGATTACAAACTTACTCAGTTTAAATAATGCGCTGATTACCGGCCGTTCACAGCCGAGGTTCTCGTTAGTTAGCCTGCTAGCCTAGCACCTTCTGCTGGCTAACTAACTAGCTGGGGAATGGGGAATAATTCCCACCCAGCAAGCACCAAACCACAAGCCGGTTGAGTTGTTGCAGTGATTTCAGTAAATTTACACTATGTTGGAAAAACTTAACACGATAACACAGGCCCGAATAACAAGCGAAGTCACACGGAAACTGTGTAATCTCAAATTATTGTCTGCTCTTTCTCTTTTTTTCTAAGTCGTAGCAGCAATTTTCCTACGATCGCCGCTTTAAGAAGGTCCTGGGAGAGATTATATAGTGCCCATCGCGCCTTTTAAAAAAGTTGAACAAGTCTTTGTCTGCCGTGGTTAAATGACAATGTGTTTCTGTATTTAAATGCTTTTTTATAATTATAATGCTGCTAGTAACATATACTAATTATAAGTTCTAATGTAAACCAAACTTTCCTTGTGAGAATATTCTTTATATAAAATTCGATAGATATTGCAGGCATCATTTAGGGCAACTTAGGGTCTGCTCGATTTGCTGTACTCCCTTGTGATTTTAAAGCGGTTTGGGGAAAAATTTAAGCACTCCGACTTCACGGGCTGTCAAGGTATGTTGAAGCGAATAACTCCAACACTGAGGACCCCATTGCTTTTGATTGTACCGGTAAAAACTTCATACAGTTTTAAATTTATATATGTACGTTATTTATTTATTTGTATATAAGTATATAAGACATATCCCGAGACCAAATTGAAATTCATGTTTAAACGTTTTACATTGTCGAACTTAACAACTCCCTATCTAAGAGAGTCTTGGTGAAGTTGTTGCCGTTGACAACTGATCCCAACTGTGCGCCGTCACGTGACAAGGAAAAACAAACGCGCGGCATTTAGTCAAGTTAAATAGTAAAATCACTGTCGATGTCAGGACGTTGGGGTTCAGTTTGAGGCATGGTTTTCCTAAAGCGAAGCGTACAGTCGTGCGATCGCGTTAAACAGTTACTTGAGTTATAATGCAAAGTAGTTTCGTAAGAAAAACACACCCAGGGATACCATCTTAGTCAGATGTGGTGAAATAAAACAGGTGCGCAGAATTTATTTATTTAATTTTACAAAGTGGGATACAACTGGAACAAAAGTGGAAGACTCGAAGAACTAAGAATAAGGTCATGAGTTGTTTCGTTTACCGTATGTCACATTACTATTGTGATCACTGGTTAAATCGTATTAACTTTCCTCCCCAAATCTTCAGGCACCTAGCAAGAACGTTTCTAAGGATATGGATTCAGCACACGTTTGGTAAAATTCTTCTTCATGAAGCCAGGTAACATGTTACACTTGCAAAATAGAGTTGATAGTATAATACATGTGTAAATCTGCCTTTTTAAAGCCATCATTACAGTCCAGTTAGCTGGATCATAATGACAGCGATAAAGAGAATGCAGAATTGAAAACTTGAATCAGCTCTTGAGCAGAAGAGGTTCTCATTTATACAGTGAGATTTAGTTGTATTTGCTGATTCAGTATTCCACTAAAAACCTTTGTATGTTTGTATGTTCTTCCTTGTTTGATTTTGACATTGTTGTGTTTTGCAGCCCAGAGTGGATTTGGTGTCAGACTGTGCTTCAGCACCAACAAGACCTTTACAGTTTGGAGAATAAGGCACCGAAGAGGAGGACAAGCTTGCAGAGCAAAGTAAAAAACAAACAAACATGATCTCCTGATTTGAACATTGATAATATGCTAGTCAACAAGTTCTTATCTTTGCACCTATTTCTGATCATTTGTAATATATATTTTTTATTTGGTTCTTTTATTTTGTTTTGTTTTCCTTTCTTTCTGGTCAAAGACTTGGCTTCCGTGGAGAGATATGCACAAAATGGGTTGTTGTCAGAGGGAGAAAGAATCCAAATCTACTCTTCATTTCATCCTAAGATTGAAAAGAGGAACTTTTCATCAGTAGATACATTATACATCCAGTTGCAACACCAAGACAAAATTGAAAGGTATTAATAGTTTTCTGGTTTCCACCCTCATTTTTTCACAAAATGTGATTGTTTCAAAGTTTTCTCTTAATGTTTTTTTGGGGCGGGTATTTTGTTAAGCTTTGGCTCAGTTTGTTTCTCTTATCTACACCTGGTGAGGAATTATTGGAGCAAATGGTGCAATACACTGATAGTGATACACTGGAGAGCTTGTATCCTTTAGATCCATTACATCCATCCATACATTAATCAAACATGACAAGAGAATCTGACATAGACTACTGAAGAAGCCTAGTGTGCTCTTACATTTGTTTGTATAGTACCTTGATTCTTGAGTTCTTTGGTACATGTGAAGCTGTGCAAAGAAGAGACTGGAAGAAATTTCTTAGCGAGTCATTATTGCTTACTGGTAAAAAAACAAAACAACGAAATGTCAAAAAAAGCAGAATGCAAGATAACTCAGTGATCACAACATGTTTCTTTTTTTGCAGTGTGCTGGATTGGAGGGGTTTTCTGTCAATGTCCTGAGGAACAAATCAGACCAACTGAACAACATGGCTGTCCAACACTGTCAACAAACTGTAACTATTCAGCACTAGATGTTTCACATACTGCAGTGTCAGTTTCAGTCATTCAGGAAACACACGAATGGGCCTGATGATGGTTCAAGGTTATATATTTTTTGCAGATGATGAGAAAGTACTGGAAACTATGGAGGGACCATTTGGAGGAAACTGAAGAACAGAGTTTTCCACTATTGACTGAAAGGGCAATGACCAACTACAGGTATATTCATTTACATTTGCAATGTATAATTTTCTTAGAAGTATTAAGTCTTTGCCATAGAGTGAATGCAGGTATCTATGGGGAAGAACACTTAAGTTCAGTGCTGTTCTCACAATGACACATCCTTAGCCCTCTGTGTCGTCATTTCTTTCAAATCATTTTCTTTTGTCACATTGTTAACATTTTTGTTTTAAGTGTACCGGCTAGAGAACTGGGCTGGCAACCGGAGGGTCACAAGTTCAATCCCCAGCTGGTACTAATTATGTGAGCGGGTGGAGTAAGCAAGTGCCTCCCCACATCCACATCCATGGATGAGGTGCCCCGGAGCAAGGCACCTCAAACCCCCATCCACACCCTGGGCGCCGCACCGCGGCAGCCCACTGCTCTGGGTCCAGCAGCCCAGATGGGTCAAATGCGGAGACTGAATTTCCTCTCGGGGATCAAAAATAGTAAAATAAATAATAATAATAATTATTATTATTATTAAGAAGAAGAATGCTAAATTGAAATGGATTTTTCTTTAAATTTCATTTTTAAGATCTTTTAACAACATAGAAGTACTTGAAACTGATCAATTAAATTCAACTTAATTGAATTTAATTCAATTTCCAAATTCATTGAGCATTTTGTTTTTGTTCAGAATGCTCAACGAGGTGCACAGTAAATGCAGATCACAGATCCAGGTTGTGTGAATAGGAAAGTGTGAAGAATATTTAAATAATAGAAAATAAATTATAAAAAATACAGCTGTAATTTATACAGCAGAGGAAAAGCAGAAAATCATTAGAAATTAATAAAACCTCAGCGGTTTTACACCGCAGAGGCACAGCAGGTGCTGAGCTGAAAATGCAGGAGAAAAACACATCAAGTGATCTATGAGTTGTTAATGTTTCTTTAACATTTCAAACGTCCACGGTAAACTAATCTTATAACTTCAGTTATAGTATATATTGGAAAAAAGGTCAGTCACAAATCATGTCATGTTCACAAGCCAGCAGAAGAGATCCATTCTGACACTGAAACAATGTCCACTATCTGGTTCCACTACTGATAGAACATCAGTCCAACAACTGTGACCTGTGTTATCCTTTTCATTGCAGAATTATTCTGCTGAGGAGCTGTTTTCACCACTGGAGAGAGAAACATGATGAACGGACCCAAATGCAGGTATTTTCCACTATTTAGTTGAAGTGTGTTGCACCATCGTGCTGCTGCAGATTTGTTTAAAAACAAGTACGGATCCTGGAGAAAATGTAAATAAAAACATATAAGATATTTAAATTGCTCTATCTTTATATCTGGGCTGGAGCCTCTGATTTAAACCCCAATATTTAACTGAAAATAGTACAAAGATAACATCAAGATTCAAAGTATTTATCATTTCACAAGTCCAGATACCAGGAATTTCCAGGTCTCCTCCTCTGGTAGGGATGTTAACACGCCGGTTAAAATAATGTAAAACATTATGTTTGAGTAAAATAAATAGCCAGAATAAAATTAGAATTTGCATCTCAAGAAATGCAAACAGCAGGAAACGCCACACTGATGAATTTTATCCCTCACCAAAAAACCTACTTTGTGACAAACAGGCTGTACTGGACCTACATGCACCACAGGTGAGGAGAAAAAGCGTAAAGAATGAGAGTTCTTTAAATTGTAAAAGCATAAATGATCCAATGAAAAAGCTCATGTGAAAGATTTCATCAATTTGAAATAAAAATCCTTCTGTTTTTCTACAGGAATTGGAACATCGTGCAGACATTTGGTTTAAAGGGCGCATGTTGACTCTATGTTTCAATTCATGGGTGAAGTTCACAATGCAAAGAAGGCTGCATGAAGAGAGGAGACACAAGGCTGAAGTTTATAATCGGTGAGTTGCCACCTTCCCCTGACTTTTCAGGATTTTCTAAATAATTAAACTAAACTAGGTAAGTGGGGCTTTTTGTGGTCATGTCACATGTACGTTTGTTAAACTGTATTTTAAGGCACCGCCAGTACACCTGGGTGTTTTACACCTGGTGGGGACGGTCAGAGAAACAGAAGGAGGCGATGCTCTCTGAACGGATGGTATGGCAGCTGCAAATAGAAACTGCAGTGTAGTGTTGATTGGAACCAACTGTTTTTGCACCAAACATGAAACATTGTGTTTCCAGGCAATGCTCCACGAGGAGCGCTGTCATGCTCGATGGAGACGACGCACGCAACAGCAGATCGAAGATGCAGAGAAACAAGAGGCTTCACAGCATCTGCACATTCACAGACTCCTCCACAAATCGATGATGCAATGGAAGGACAACAGCAATGAGAAACACAGCAGGTTAAGTAAAATGAGCCTTCGTTCCTTATGAACAGTGATCTAATGTTGTTGTTCTCTAATTGATTTGTCTATCTTTTTTTTTCATGTCAGGAGAAACAGAAAGCAGGAGGCCCATCGTCAGGGTGACCTGCGCTGCATGAGACTGGCTATGAAAAAATGGAAAAAGGTGCTTTTTTTCAGTATTTCTCATTATTGTTGATGCCATTGGTACAGACACTATCAGGCATTTGCTAAGCATTTCGAGTAAGAAAGAGATAAGACTGAGCTGTCTGATGTGAAAACTGCAGTGTTCAAATTAGAGCAGAAGTTTGAAGAGTCAGAATTTAATGTTTCTGCTCTCACATACTACAGACAATATTTAGTTAGTGCCCTGCTTGTTTTATTTCTAAGTTGCTTTGTACACATGCAGTGTTGTTGAAGGTGTGTGAGTGTGTTTTAATCACTCCACTGTGTGTGTGATCAGTTTGTTCATGGACAAAGAGAGAAGAAAAGGAGGCTGAAAGAGGTTCAGCGCTACCATGAAGTTAAACTTCTCAAAAACTTTTTTGTGGCCTGGAAGGTGAATAGACATCTGTTTCAGGTGATGTTATGTGATTGCATTGGAAAAGGATAATGGTGGTCATTACTTTGTGGATTGTTGTTTTCACAGAAGCGTCATCTGCAGATGTCTCAGGTCTATGAGGATGCAGAGGAACGTTTCAGACGGCAAAGACAGGATTTTCTCAGGTAACAGTATTGTCTCTCTCAGTATCAGAAATCAGATTTTTACTTATGTCATAATAAATTTAAATATTTAAAATAAAAACAAAAACACGCGCACACAAGTGTATGTCAGCAGTACCACTTTCAGTCACCTATTTTCAGAAATGTCTTTGCTGTGTGGAGGGAGAAAGCAGCGCTGATGGCTGAGGTCCGGCTTGCAGAGCAACAAGCACAGAACCACTTTCAGCATGTTCTTCAACTTAAGGTTTTGATCTCGTTCCTTTGTTATCAAAAATAGGATGGCAATTCATTTTCAGACCCTTTACTGATTGCTTTCTTTGCACTAAACCTTGCCAGGTGTTTCTCGCATGGAAAGAGGCAATGACACATGCAGTGTCACAGCGCCACCAGCAGGGGGAAGCACTCATGCAGGCTCAGTCCTCAATAAATCAAGGTAGACGTCAGCATGAAGTGTCATTTCAATATTTATTTGTTTGCTTACAGAATTTTAAATTAGATTAACAACAAAGATACACAGACACGTTTCCTTCCTGTACGTTGCTGTGTTTTCTGTTTTGTTGTGTTTTGCAGTGTTGTAGCGTTTTAAACTTTGGGAGCATCCTTGACAATCACAACCTATTTTTAACACTCTGACTTACCATGTGTTGTTTTTTTAATGTAGTTTTGACTTGGTATTATACTCACTGCTTACAGTGTGTTGTTTGTTGGCACACAGCAGGGAAATCTCACTGGGAAACTCAAAGAGCAAAGAAAACCAAGACAAATACAAGAAAATATTTTTCATTCCTACAACAGTCTTAGTTATCGCTATGTATTTGTACAGATAGTTGTAAGATTTTTCAGAATATTGCTAGTAAAACAATGCAAGCCAAGTGTTTCTGAATAGTTCTACACTTTTTCCTCAATATTCTGTATGTCAGTGCGGCTGCTGCAGTATTTCAGACAGTGGAGGGAACAAACCAGGGAGGCTCGCAGAGAGAGGAGGAGCATGGAAATAGCAAGGCGGCACCACAACTCCAAACTCCTCTCTGAAACTCTGAAAGCATGGAGCAAGTACCACTACCAGAACCAGAAAAACAAGGTTTCACCATCAGTGTCCTGTAACTGTTGTATAAAATCTAAAATCACGTTATTAATTTCATACTCTGACATAATTTTGTAAACAGGTGATGAAACGACAAGGAATTCTGCTGCTCAGATTAAAGATGTACCAGGTGTACTTTGAACAATGGAAAATGAAGGTTTGTTGATTTTTACATTGGAAAAACTGATTCAAATGAACTCGGACAACTAGTACTAGAATTGGCCCTTTTCTATTTTTGGATATGGTTTATGGTGGAGCAGTTTGTTCTAATGTGAAACATAAGAGTGAACATATTTCACAGACTGATATGCATCTCCGTTCAAAGATGGTTTCAGAATAATTTGATTAAATTTTTTTTTTTAAATTGCTGATCAACTTCTTATAAAGTTCATAGTTATTTGGTGTTTGATGTTTTGCTGGTACACATGCACGCAGGTGTGTTAGGCTGTTTCTAGCATCTTTTACCTCAGTTACCTCCAACTGATGACGGTAACAAGAGGCTCTGTGGGGCTCGTGTATTCTGTTGATCTTTTATACCTAAATGTAGTTCTTTATCACTTGGATTGTATACATTTGAGACTGTTGAGTTGCCCCTGGATTAAAATCTGAAATTCCCAGAAACTTTCACAGTACTGTACATGGTTTGATTTAGTGCACTTTAATTGGCAGTTACTTTGATTTTCTTCCTGAAAACAGCTGCAGCAAAGACAGAGAGAAGCTAAGCAGTCAGAGCGAGCTCTCTGGCACTGGTCCCTCGCACTTCAGGCCAAGGTGATGCCTTCCTCCACATGTTTTTATTTCTATTATTTTTTTTTTTAATGAATACAAAACAAAATCTGCTCCAGAAACCAGGCTTACAGCATTTAACATCTGTCAGTTTTGCCCTGTGAACTTGCTGCAGGTGTTGTATGGATGGAGGATGTGGGTCATAGAGCAACGCGACAAGCGGGAGCAGGCAGCCAGAGCTGCACAGGTCTACAGAGACCAGCTGTTGAGGGAGGGTGTGACGTGCATCCTCACGTATGCAGCTCACATGAGTGATCTCACAACAAGCCTAACAGAGTTCAGCCAACCACAAGTGGGTTGTTGCAAGTTTCCCCTGGGATTTTAGATACCAGATTTTAAATGTAATCTAAGTCATCACTGTCTTACAGAGATCACAGTGTCTCCAGAGAGTCGTTAAACGTTGTGCCATGCGATGGAAGCAGCGGGCCTTGTGTAGATCTCGAAGAGGACAAGAGGTTCTAGCGAAACCTTCAAAAAAGAGTGTGACCTTCTGTTTGACTCCGCCTACAGTCAATAACTTTTCCTCATCTGACTCAGTGGACCAGGAGGATGAAGGTGGAGCACTTGGCACGCAGTGAGTGTGTGCATCAGTGTGTTTTACAGGTTTCCATCCCAAAGGCCTCAACATCAGCCATGTCACTGCAAGGAACTCTTATTTGGCAAGAGTAAAAGAATAAAGCATCTTCTTCTGGCTTTCCCCCTCTGTAGCAAAGTTGTGAATGTCCTGACCCTTCATTTTAAAGTTTTGATTGTAACAGAACATACCCTAGTGAGATCCAGTTCTTTGCTCTTTGATTCAGCAGAAAAGTCTGACAAATGTTTTTTTTTTTTTCTTCATGTTTCTTTTTTTTTTTTATAGTGCTCAAAAGGAATCTGGTCTCACCAGTACCAGAGCAGCTCTAAATCCTTTTGAGTTCAACCATCCTTCACACACACAGTATCCTGCAGTGCCATCCTGCCTCCGTTCTGCTAAACACCCTGACACCTCATCACATCAGAGCACCCTCATATCGACTGTGCTTCCTTCTCTGTCGACTCAGGACTCTTTATTAGAAGCCCACAGCCAAGACCTTCTCCTACCGCCTTCTGCTTTCATGACCCCAGGCAATCAGAATAAAGTAATAATCAAATTTGACACTTACCAAAAAGCTTTCATCTCTTTCTTGAGTAACTTTGATTTTAAATGCTTCTTTTCTTTTTCAAGTCGAGGAACTCGTGTCCTGGAAGAGGTCCTCTTATGCCTTTTTATCAGCCTGATACTCCATTTAAGCACCAACCATCAGCTTATCCAGGTGATTACCCATATTCTTTTCTCCCTATTTCTGTTTTAGCCCTCAGTTTTTTTTTTTCCTTCCAGTGTCTTGAAGAAATAACTGTCAAGATGGGATTTTAAAATAACCTTAACTGGTCTGATGTTTTTTGTTTTTTTTTAAAGAGAAATACCTGAAAACATCCAGTATAAGAACTGAGGATCCTCGTGTAGAAAATGCATCGGCTGATCCCATATCAGCTCTAACAAGAGAGCTTCTCGATATTCAGCTGGATATGAAGAGCTTCCAAAATAGCAGAAAGCAACTTCGGTAAAAACAGATGCTACTTTGCTGTATTGCACATGCTGCATATGCAGTGACTGATGTTTGATTGTGTGTGTGTGTGTGTGTGTGTGTGTGAACACAGGGCATGGCGAAAGCTAAGAGAGGTATTTCAGAGTTGGTTGCAGATGGGTGGAGAGGATGAAGAAATGGAAAGAAAAGCGGTTTGTGAAGAGCTGAAGGAGGTAATGACAGAACTAATGTGTATTTATGTTGAAACGAAAACAACATAGCTACAAATGGACTAAGTTATTATTCTGGAGGTCTCACCTCTCAGACTCATGCAGTTCCATTGTATTATTGAACCTCACAGATCCATATTTCAACGCTGGTGAGCTGTCAGGATTTTATTATTATAATTATTATCATTATTATTGTTATTATTTTTATTTTTTTTAGCATTTCAGCTCTGAGTGCAAAGGAAATTAAGTGTGCAAACACAATTTTGTTTAAATATTTGAAGAGAAAATAAAATCATGATGGTTAAACCAATAACTCTTAAAACTTAATTTGGTAGGAAATCCCACACAATTTCGAACTTACTTTCATTTGTATGTTTTCATTAAAGATCGTGCAACACTGTGATGAATACATCCCTATTTAATTAGGGATTGTCTAAAAGACAAAATAGAAAAAAATCTCTCTATTTGATATGTCTTTAATTAAATACAGAGTTCATAGTTAGATACATTTGAAGATGGGATTGTTAGTTATTAAGTACATGAAGGGTGGTAAAAGCTTTGGTTTGGTTGTGACTGTTGAGTCACTGTGAATCCTCACTGACCTAGCATGAGCTTTATTGTCCTAATCGCCTTAATTAGCTGCTCCTGTGGAAATGCAGGATTGCTCCGGCAGCACTCCAACGTTCTGACTTTTATAATACCAGCATTTGAAACTTTTTTTAGCATCAGTCTCGTACATCTTTTTTTTTTTTTTAAATGAATGATTTTATTACACATTTTGTGTTTAGTCTCTACTTGATGTAGCTATATCTGAGACAGCTCATGACAAAAGTAAACAGTTATGCAACTGCACAAACCTATTTTGTTACTGATGGTTTAACTTTGGCACGCATTCTTGTCACAAATGTCCAGTATCTCTTGAAAATTTTATGACTGTCAAAAATTAGAGATCAGGTGAGCTAACAGTTGATACGACAGATAGCAAATAGGTTATTGCTGTTCCTAATTATCTGATTCTGTCACTGTTGATGTTGACAGCTTGAGGAGCGCATCCGCAGACTTTCCACTGAGCTGGAAAGACGGAAACCAACCATGCATCTGCATGCAGAAAGAATACAACGCCTCAGGAACGTTTTTGCATCTTCGAAAAGCATAAAACATGGAAACCAAGATCTATGAACTTACAACATAACAGGAAACGTCAAAAGTCAGAACACTCACCTGCTCACCTGTTGTCCTTCTGCCTCATTCACAGTTCCTTAAAAGACCAGAAAATGGTTTAACTAATGCATATTTTGCTGTAAGCTTTTTTTTAATTTTGTTTTTTTAAATCTTTTTGACTGAGCTTTTGAACTTTAACTGCAGTTAGCTGCTTAGGAATCAGATGCCTGTCTTCGCATCCATACAGTACTGTCTGCTCTTGTTAGTTATTTTGCAGAATGTCTCAAAATCTACTTTAGATACCAAAAGAAAAAAAAAACAGCATTAAAGCTGCTTTTACGTCTCCATTTACACTAATATTTTAAAAATATTGGATAGGGGCCGTCCTTCTGACAGATGGTGCATAATATTTTCCATATGTGTGCAAAAAATGATTCAACTGTTTTTCAGAGAAGCTGCCCTTGCGCAATAGGTTTTCTTTTTCCTCATCGTTTGTATTAGTCCCTCTCATGCTTTGGAGAATCAGAGATTTCAGACTCTTGAGGTAGGACAGCTGTTTGCTGCTCTCTGCTGACTACACAGGACATATTTGTTACAGGCTTTAATCCACAGCAGGTCAGAATGCGAGGACTTTATTCTGTTTCACTCTTTTTCATCTTTGTGTGCTGCCTCGAGGGTAAGTGGTGTTGCTGATTTTTTTTTTTTTTCTCCAACTATTTTTATTTTGTGTTGAAATTCACTGTCATTGTGAGGTCAAAGACATTTTATCTGTTCATTTACGTTGCCGCTTTTCATTTTATTGCATTATTAAAAGAGTTTTTAATAATATAAATATTTGAATTTCATTTCAGTTTCTAAAAAGTTCCCCTTGACGTTTTTGTTTTATTCATAAATGTAAAGAAAAAATGAACCAGCACCTGCATCTTCTGAAAACAAAATACCACATGAAGCTTACCATTCAGTAACTGGACCCAAATGCCCAGTGCTCCCCAAACTGGCACGGGTAGACCATTCAGACTGTTTCTTGTGTGGCAGCTAAGAAGATGCGATGGTGCACTGTGTCAAATCCTGAGCAGAGGAAGTGTGCAGAGTTAGCTAAAGCTTTGGTGGCAGTGCTCCCGCCAGCTGCTGTGGCAGCTTTCGCCAGACTCTCATGCATACGGGCGACCAGCACAGTTGACTGCATCAACAGAATCAAGGTAAACTTTTTTTTTTTTTTTTTTAATGTTAGCCCTGAGAACTGTTTTCAGAAAGGATGTCAACTGTTTGTTTTGTTTTTTAAAGAAAAAATGCCAACAGTCATTTTATGCACATTTAAAAAGCGGTGGAAAAAATTTATTGTGGAAAAGGAAATGAAATATTTAAATGCATGGTACGTAGCAGTCAAAACAAGAGAACTTAATGTTATTTAGACACAGTCCCACAGATGGTGTTTCTAATGACAACTATGAGAGAAGCTGTACAGTTAACGTAAGTACAAGAGAAGATGAATAAACATACAGACCAGGAATCCAGTGTCATGGAGATTTATTTTCCACCCAAAAAGAAAGGAAAAAAAAAAAACACAACCTCAAGGTGGAATAATGAAATCCCAGATGGATGGTAATGTCAAAGTGCCCTGCTCTAAGCGCTCACATAACTTGAACCCACACTTGGTTGGATTTCTTTTTCTATTTTGGGACGATGAAGGAATTGCACTTAGTTAAATCTATCAAACTGAAAACTGTCCCAACTTCTCTTTTCCAGGGCAATCGTGCTGACATAGTGACTTTAGATGCAGGAGAAGTTTATTCTGCTGTGAAACAGTTTGACCTTGTTGCTATTGCCAAGGAGATGTATGGTGACGGTAGGTTCGCATCACATTCATCAGACACCCCGCTATATCTCAACAGATCTGAGGTCTGTGTGTGTTTCTCTGCAGGAGGTTGCATTCTGTCTGTGGCTGTTGTAACAAACAGAAGCTTGGATGTCCGATCCCTGCAGGGCCTCAGGAGCTGTCACAGTGGGGTTCGATGGACAGCTGGATGGAGCCTTCCCCTCGGTTTCCTGCTGTCCAGAAACTACCTGAGCTGGTCTAAAGAGCATCCTCTTAGTCAGGGTAGTTACACTGCAGTCAGCTCACAGCACGGCTCTGCCCTTTTGTAATATTTCTGTTCTAGTCGTAAATTTCAGTTTCCTGCCTTTTTATTTTTCCCTCCTCGGGCAGACGCCAGCGCCTTTTTCAGTGCCAGCTGTATTCCTGGAGCTGCTGCCTTGGCACCTTCCCTGTGCACTCTGTGCCAAGGCCAGAAGTCTTACATTCGGCAGAAAAATTACCACTGTGAGACGTCTCACAGCGAACCTTTCTACAACAACCAGGGAGCCCTCAGGTCAGGCATAACAAAAATTCAGGGTAGTGTTTCCATATAATGTGATAGGTCCTCGTAAGAATATTATTATATACACAGACACACATATTATTGTGCCTTTTGGTCTTTCACAGATGTCTCAGAAGTGGGGTAGGCGATGTTGCATTTGTGGACCATTTAGCTCTTGAAAGTATAGAAGGTAAGCAGTACAGTCTCATTCTTTTATTGACATGATAACAAACCTTTGTGTATGTTCACAGTCTGTGTATGAAGAGACTGGTATACTTGTTTCTTCTTCACAATTGGCTTTGATATCACCTGATATTTGTTGTGTTAGGTGAATGTTCCATCCACAGATGGATATAGAAGAAGCCCAAGACCCAGCACACAAAATTACAGCAAATAATGTGAAACTCTTTAGGAAACGCTGGATGTTGTCATAACAGAGAATCAAACTGAAAAAGTTAGAAGACCTGAATATCAAAGATAATGCAAATGTAAATGATGTAAATGCACACACAACCCAACTTGCTGGAAGAAAAGAAGTGTTGCATCTTCTGCATCTTCAGCTCAGTGATGAAGTTTTGAATCAGATTAATTCTGAGCTGAATAAGATTTCTACAATCGAACTAAAAACACATCCATTTTCTCTCTCCATGTTTATTTTCTGTCTTATCTGTCAGGAAGTGAGCGGGACAGATTCATGTTACTGTGCCCTGATGGCACACAAGCTCCGATCAGCCACTACAGAAGCTGTAATCTGGGCCGTGGTCCTGGAGCCGGAATGGTGACCAGACACAATTTTCGCAAGGTTGCTCGCAAGTTTCTAATTGCTGTGCAGGTAAAGTAAATGCCGTGCAATCAAATGTGACACTCTCTTTGCTTGATTTTCTGAGCTGTTCTCAAGCCACAAGAGCATTGCTAAGAATATTTTTTCAAATTGACTTTTCAGTCGCTGTTTGGTCGACAAGGAAGAGGGAGGCAGCGCTTCCAGCTCTTCAACTCATCAACTTTTGAAGAGAGCGACCTCCTCTTCAAAGACGTGACGGATAAGCTGATTGTTCTGGCAGAAGACATGGACGTCAGCCAGGTTCTGGGGCTCGATTATGTTGCTCTCCTCAAAGGTCTTGGCCATGAAGGTGCTTATGCTCATCAACACTGGCTGTTAACTGTTTGCTTGCAAAAACAGACAGAACGTGACGTTCATGGCAAAATTTGAACCTACTGTCTGTGTTTGCAGGAAGCTCACTGGAGGACAGTGTCGTGCGATGGTGCTGCATAAGTCATGCTGAGCAGAAGAAATGTGAGCAGTGGGCTCTCAGCATCAAATCAGACCCTCTGGTGTGTGTCAGAGCCGTCTCCATGCAGGACTGTATTGAGAAAATTAAGGTAAGTCATCAAAAGTTGCAAAGTTACATTTTTTTTTTTCATCACACTTCATGGGTCACTTTTATTCAAGCTGCAATAACATTTATCTTTATGACAGAGGGACGAGGTGGATGCAGTCTCACTGGATGCAACTCACTCATTCATCGCAGGAAAATGTGGTCTTGTCCCCGTGGTGACTGAGTATTATGGTAATGATGCTTCTTCTTTTATCATTGTTATTGTAATCTGCTGGATTACATAGGGTTTTTTATTATTATTACTTCAACAAAATCAACTATTTGAAAGCACTGAACAAAGCTCAGTACTACTGTGCTTTTTTTTTTTTTTTTGTAATTGGTTTTGTTTGTGCCAGGGAATCCACCATACAAAAGAAAAGTTGAATCAACATATCAGAATTTGGAACACGTGTTCTCAGAGTACAGGGCAGAGAGGGATGAGGGAAGACCTGAACCAAGACCAACTGCAACAACCTTTAGTCTCTGTACATGGGATGTTTATTCAGTTGAGCTAAACGGCAGTGCAGCTATTGTCCTTATTACTGGACAACCAAACCCAAAAAGGATTGGGCCCTTGTGCAACTTTCCTCTGATCAAAACTTATAGTCAGCTCTTCTTTCCTATAACAGGTATTCTTTGCCTTTTTGCTTTGTTTTTGCATCTGTTCTGTCATTTCACCGCCCAACCGGTCCCTTGATCTAGTTCTTCTGGACTTCTCATATTTGTTAAAGCAAATTCTTCTTCTCCACGGTCCTGGCTGCAGACTGCAGAACGGGGAGATTGGAGTCACTAGCTACCTGGTGCATATTCAGGATGAAGGACTGAAGCAAAGTGGCGATTCAATACAATCTCTTTGTTGCTTTTGCTAAGCTTCTTTTCATAAATTAGCATTTCATTTCTGAACTGAGCAAGACTATCATTTGGCCGTATTTGATCAGACTTGGTATTGAACATGTGATGGCTTCTGTTGTGAAATGACACAATATAAGTAAAGTAAATGGCGACAAATCCACACAACTGTGGAAAATAAACTGAATCTCTGGTGCTTTAGCTTCAAAAAATGATTGGGGAAAACAAACAAGTGAAACTGATGAACTTTTCTGTTAAGTGATTATACATTCCTCTCGTAGTTTCAAATTCTTGCTCTCATAGTAGCAAAGTCAGAATCTTGGTTGTCTGAGCATGCAGTGAAGGAGAAGTCCAATTAAAATAATTTGACTTCTCTTACCACCAAAAGATAGTTAATTCTCTGATCTTGGTCTTCGTTAATTCAGATATTGATTAGTGTCTACTGTGCTGTCCTGGCTTCTTTCAGGGACAAAATGTGTTCCTGCTGAAGGATCGGTGCACTTTGAGACAGATGGTAAGGTTAAGACCAACGCAACTAAAGTGCTGAGGTTACAGTGGTTGTTGCTGCTTGTGTGTTTACATGGAAACCACGTTTGTCACTTCAGTCTTGCCCTCAGTGGTGGGTGTAGCAGTAGCAAAGCACTCCAGCAGGAACATATTCATCGGGAATCTGGAAGACCGCCGCTCCTGTCATGGCCACATGTACAGCCCTGCAGGCTGGTTGCTGCCATACAGACACACATTAAGCCTGCAGCGCAACAGCAGCTCCCCCTGTGATCCAAACCAAGGTACTGTGTCCAAAACTTCGCTTGGAGTCCAGCTTCACTGGCCTTATTCCCCAATACTCCTTGCTTATTAACGCTCCTACTCCTCTTGATATTATCTCCTCTTTTTTTCAACCTTTCTTTTCTGTACCAGTGGCTGCTTGTCATTTTTAGCCTCGGTTCAGTGCCGTTTCAAGCCTCACATGGAACTGCATTTTGCCACTGTGTATTGTCTTAGTGTACAATGAGGTGTTTTGGAAAGGCTGTCTTCCTGGCTCCCAAGGGGATTTGTGCAAAGTGTGTATGGGAGGCACGGGAGAGGCTGCAACCAAACGCTGCACTGACAACCACAATGAGCGTTACTACGGCAACATGGGCACTTTAAGGTACTGGGATATTCTGTTCATCTGCAATTAAAAAGACAATACAGCTCTTTTTCAAATAAATTAAGATTTTTTTAAAATGTAGTTTTAAGATATTTTCAGCCAGCCCTAAACAATTCAGAAGCATTGAAAATATTTTTTCAGACCTTCCTTGAGAGTGTCATTTTCCATGTTCAAGCCATCTTTAAACTAAACACTTACCGTTTAGGTAACGTAAAGGTTTTACACCAAACAGCTAATCAGCTAATTTTCACATCCATTCAAAACATTTTATGAATCATCGTTGCCTTGTGAGCATGACAATTAAAACAGACACATTTTAATAGATATCTGTGGGGAAAATTAAACCAAGTCAGGGGGAAAAAAATGATATTATTTGGCTGAACTGGCTGCTTAATTTTGCATAATTTATCCACACAAAGGTGTCTGGTTGGAGATCCAAGTGGGAAAAGCTACGGTGATGT
Organism: Arrhamphus sclerolepis; assembly: GCA_037176975.1. NCBI lineage: Eukaryota > Metazoa > Chordata > Actinopteri > Beloniformes > Hemiramphidae > Arrhamphus > Arrhamphus sclerolepis. Next base: position 309,899 of record JBAMYA010000020.1, read on the forward strand.
GGCCTTCCTTGAGCACCACAACCTCAACGCCAACATCCTCCGTGAGATATTCAAGAAAACAAACACAGTCCAGAATTAATATAACCAACTAATGATAACGTTACAGTTTGCTTTCATCTTGTTGCACTTCAGGCTTGAATTCCACAGGCTGGGCAGAGGGATGGACGCCATCTGATTTTGAGCTGTTGTGTGGCGACGGGCGTCGTGCTGCCTTGTCAGAGTGGGAGAGCTGTAATTTGGGAGTTGTTCCACCAAACACCATCATGACGAGACCAGTGCTTACTGCCAGAGTGTACGATTTCCTCATGAAGTCACAGGTCAGCTATTTCACACGTGTGCATCCAGTAGCACAAAAGAATAGTGAAAAGTTAAAAAATTATTTTGCGACAAAGAGTTGTGACTGAAACATCCAACTGGTCAGTGATCAGTCCTCCTGTCACTGAAGTCTTTAATCTGTCACTGCAAAAAGGACTATTGCAAAGTTCGAACACATAGTGATGGATTTGAAGGTCTTCTTTTTTTTTGTTTTAGTTATTACAGTTTGATATTTTTGGACATTTTGCTAAAATATTCCAGCTACACTAAATAACTTTCTATTGCTTTCTATCTAAAGATGGTGTAAGCTGTCCTAAAAATGTAGGCATGAGTAATTTGTATTATCACTAACTCCTCTGGTGTTAAAAGTGTCATAAAAGATGACATTTGAAGTGTCTTGTTTACATTTACTCTTGAGAAACTTAAGATTTATTTTTTTCAATGACATAGGAAGCTTTGGCAGCCAGTCCAAACTCAGAGTTCAAGCTCTTTGAGTCTCATCCGTACGGAGAAAGTGATCTGCTATTTAAAGACGCAACACAGTGCTTCGTTCACACGAGTCACATGGACTACCGCTCCATCCTCGGCGAGGAGTTTTACACTCACGTGGAAAAAGTCTTCAACTGCACGCACTCCGGTAGGCCCATAACTAAACACAGTTATGCGTTTTATGCACTTGTCAGAATTCAAACCCAGCTGTCTCACAATAACTAACGTTTTTGCCTGTTTTCCTCACAACAGATATCTTGAAGTTTTGTAACCAAGATGTGTGCAGCATATTCTAATGGAGGACAAAAACGTCACCTTTTCTACGTCCCAGTCGTTCAGCTGTTCGTGCTAATATTTCTTCTGTCCATGTCTGAGGACTTGCAACGCTCAATGGTATCAACATGTCATGACGAGACTGAAGTCAATGTGGTCTTTTTCTCTAAAACATCAAGATGCTTCCATGTGTTGAAGTCATGTGTTACATGATGTCATTTTGTCCTTCCAAGATATAAGCCCGAAGATATATTCGAAGCAATGGAGACACTAAAATAATGTGCGGCTGCTGATCTGTTAATCAGTCTTAAGAATTGATGCCCCTCAGACCTGTTTCTGACTATGTATTTTCAAATGTTTGACACTAAAGCTGTCAACAAGCTTATGCATCATATGCAATTCATACAAGTTATGTTATGCTGTTCAGTCATATGTTCTCATATTCCTTTGTAGTCTCCAGATTATTTGTAATATGTCTTTTCTTTTGAGTTCTATTACTGTGATTCTGCTCAGTTCATTAGGTTACTTGTAGTTAATTGTAACAAAATGCAGTCTTTTAGTCCAAATGTGAGGCAGTTGTACTTTCTTCTTCTCTACTCTGGAAATCTCAGAGACAAACTTTATTTACCAGTTACCCAATTAATGAAGATATTTGCGCATGAATGAACATAATGAATAATTAAACATGTTTCCTTCTATGATAAAATGCCAAACACTTTAAACAAGTGCACAAGAAATGATTAATTTTTTTATTAATCATTTGAGAAAACTAGCAATTGTTTAGTGGGTATTATGAAGAGATTTTTGAGACTTTTTACAAACTAAATGATAAAATAAGAAGAAGAAGAAAAGAAGACATCTGCTTATAAAGCCTTAAAAAAGCTAGTTGCAACTGTATAAAGTAAGCTAAAATATAAGCTCCGCTGCAACCAACCACAACAGCTTCTGCAGCGGTGTTGCAGCAGCAGGCTCGGTTCTTTACGTCTCTAATATAAGGACATTCAAATGGGTTTGGCTACCCAGGCTCTAATTAGAGGCTTATGGAAGACATCATTCTTCATTGCATACATTCATATTTCACTGCATAAAATCCCACTAACAGTACTTTACAAGTGCTTCGTGCATGCGCTCAACAGTACATTTTGTACAACTACATCTCCCAGGAAACGGTGCGGCAGTGTCTTGTAACATTGGAACGGTTTTCCTGGAGCTGTCCGCCGGACAAAGGTTCCGATCTTATATCAGCTGTTAAAACATGTTATTCAACCTCTCCACAGCCGCCGACAGCAGAACTTAGAGCTTCTAATATAACCACAGAAACTTCACATCGCTGGTGGTCAGCAAGGTACAGTACTGAATACTGAGTACTGAAGTAAAACCGCCTCTCGAGCATGAAGTGGATAGGCTTTGATGTGAAGTTGTATTTTCTTGTCATTGGTTAAATCTTTACGATACAGAGTGGAATTTTGTTTTGCTTTACATTTTAAGGTGTGACACCGCAACTCTGGAGGGATAGAAACGAGTATAAACGTGTTCCTGTCCAGCAGATCAGACATAGAAAAGTGTCCGGCTGACTTATTTGTGTATTTGCTTCAGATGAGGCCGCCATGGCGGATCGTCGCACCGTGTTCCTCACCTGGAAGGAGAGCCTCTTCGGTCCCAGCGGGAAAGTTAAACTTCGTCCCCGCCTGCAGCACCACTGATGCCCTCTCGCTGGAGCTGCTGCGGGACTTTGTGAGCCGAGCCAGACGCGTGTTTGTCATCACCGGAGCGGGTCTCTCCACGGAGTCGGGCATCCCCGACTACCGCTCGGAGGGAGTCGGGCTGTACGCACGCACCGACAGGCGACCCATGCAACACGCCGAGTTTGTTCGCAGTGCGAAGTCCCGCCAGCGGTACTGGGCAAGAAACTTTGTCGGGTGGCCACAGTTTTCGTCCCACCAGCCGAACACAGCGCACAGGGCGCTGCAGCGGTGGGAGGAGAGAGGGAAGCTGCACTGGCTGGTCACCCAGAATGTGGATGCTCTCCACACCAAGGCTGGTCAGAGGGGGCTCACAGAGCTGCACGGCTGCGCACACAGGTCAGGAAACAGTTTTATATATATATACATACACATAATTTACTGAAATATGAATGTGAAATCTCTCATGAAGCAGACTGCTCTGTCCTTGCACCTGCTGAAGTCGGTATCTTGAGAGGGATGGTAAGATGGATCTGATGATCCTCTGAGCAGAGTTGCAGAGCTTGCTTCTTCTGCTCCTGCAGTTTAGAACTTGTAGAAGAAGCTGAGGATGTTCTTGTTCAGCCCTGACCTCTTCAATTTCCTCAGGAAATGCAGGCACTGATGAGCCTTCTTAATATTGCTCTGTGTTGTCTCACCGTGTAAGGATGTTGGAGATGTGGCACACTGAGGTACATAATGGTTTGAACTATCATCTTCCTGGTTTTCTTGATGCTCAGGAAGAGGTCATTCTGCCTGTGCCACAGTCCCAGTACAGCCACCCCTTCCCTGTACGCTGATTCATCCCCAGTTTATATAGCTATTGAGTTATGGCAGAAAACAAAACAATATATCCAAATAAAATCACCAGTTTAAATAAATTAGTGCATTGTGAAATATTTTAAGTGGTTTATCTGTGTTCTCAGGGTGATGTGCCTGGGCTGTGGCACCATAACATCAAGAGAGGATCTGCAGAGGCAGTTCATATCATTAAACCCAGAGTGGAGGGCTCAGGCAGGTGCTGTGGCTCCAGACGGTGACGTCTTTTTAGAGGACGAGCAGGTGCTCAATTTTAGAGTCCCTTCTTGTGGGAACTGTGGGGGGATACTGAAGCCAGAGGTCACATTTTTTGGAGATACTGTCAACAAAGCAACCGTGCAGTTTGTGCACGACAGACTGGCAGAGTCAGACGCGGTGCTGGTGGCTGGGTCATCATTACAGGTAGGAAAAAACAACAACCCCAAAACAGTTTACAATACTCAGTTACAGCTGTTTCATTGGGCTTTTGTGTTTGTGTTCTTTGTCATTTTCCCCCAGGTGTACTCAGGGTACAGGTTTTTACTGGCAGCGAGTGACAGGAAGATGCCCATCGCTATCCTGAACATTGGGCCCACCAGAGCAGACCACCTGGCTGAGCTGAAAGTGAGCGGGCGCTGTGGTGAGGTGCTGTCGCTCATTCAGCCGCTCTGACGTCACGGACGGTGTTTGGATCATTTATGCTCTGCTGCCAGATCTACCTCAGATTTAACGGAAAAGCATCTTTCAGAATGAGGTGACTTGAAAGGAGCCAGAATCAGTGGCGCTTTAGGAGCGCTCACTCCTGTTATCGATGCAGGGCAAAAAACAAACAAAAAAAAAAATCATATCTGGATCTCTGGATCACTCACTGTTGAAGTACAGCTGAATGAGAATGACGATGATGGTTATCTATTATTTAAAAATAAAATAAAGCTTGTGCCTGGGGTCCAACCCTTCTGGACACAACAGATATTAACTCATTTGTGAAGACGAAGAGGCTGAAACTGTTTTACATTAGTTAGTTGCTTGATTTTGTGGAGTTTGCAGTCAGGATGGAACAATGTGTTTTATCTTCCTTGACTCTGTCCACTGTTGCGTATTGGTGCTGCTTTTAAGTGAAGAGTTACAAGGGAAACAGTTTAAACTAAGCTGCTGTTGTAGAAATCATTTTTAAACTTTATTTTAGCAAAAAAATTATTTTAAACACATTCTTGCTTAAAAAGCAAAATGTGTACACCCCACATAAAAAGCACTTGAAAGTATTTTTTGTAGATAAAAATAAAATTATAAAGCAGGACCATAGACGCCTATGTTTTCTCATTTACTTATTCTTGAAATATCTCTAAATAATAATTATATTTTGCTCTTTCTTTGTTCCCTCCATTAAAAGATTGAATTTGTGTTATTGAATCATTCTTACACCTTTAAATCAAGCTTACATCACATTAAAACTGTGTTGGAAAAAATGTGCAGCTTTTCTGATTGGATTCTAGATTATAACTCCTCCACAAGGACGGGGCAGTCCTAATATTTCCACGGGAACATAACCTCACCTTCAAAGATTTACCGAGAGAATAATCGAGTAATGATGACCACGATCTGTGTCAACACTTAGAAGTGTAAATGTAAAGTCTGATCACATGTTTTAATAAAGTGAACATGTGCAGACCCACAATGTGCATCAAGGGATAAATGTTTTTTTTTTATTTTTTTTTTAAGCTGTGTAATAAAATGATTCAGCCTACGTGTTACGGAGCATTTTATTTCAAAGACAGACTTTTTTCAGCATCACAAGCAGACGGAAGGCAGAGTGACTGTGGACTGACTAATGCAGAGGTCCTTCAGGACGTGTTGCTGCTCAAATCTCTGCCGTAGACAAAGCTTCCAGTTCTCCAGTTTGCAGTGTGTCTCCTCGTGCAGAGCAGCTGGGATGCTGAAGGAATACAGATGACATCTGTGACCTGCACCAGCTGCCTCCCATGTCGCTGAAGCTGTAGTCAGCATCAGGGGAGTCATAGACAGGCAGTTTTCAAAGCTCTCGGTCTGATTAAACCAGTAGGTGGCAGGGTAACCAAGTAAAAGACCAAACAGTGTGCAAAGGTTCCACTCCTCACATTTGTCCCCAATGCAAATGGGTTTCTCAGATGTCTCGAGATGCAAGAGCTGTAGCTCTTGTATCATACTCTTCAGTTCTCTCTGTATATCAGTAATGATGGGCTTCTCCAGCGAGTGGCAGACATTGATCACAGCCACGCTGTCATCATGAAGCACCTTCTCTAGATGTGATTGTGCAGTGCTTGCATTAACAATTAGACTGTTTCCATTTAAGTCTAATGTGAGAAGTGATCCAGAAACAAGTTGGAGGGACTGTAAGGAGTTCAAATACTCCTGCACCTGCGCTGCACTGGCACCGTTACTGTCATAGAGGAGAGCAGGTTTTAACCCTAAATCAACAGCCAAGATCTGAGCAGCAAGGTCCAGACTCTGCTGCACGGAGAGGGATTTTCTACCAGCACACAGAAACTTACGAGCTGCAGCGACAAAGAGCTCCTGAGTGGACATGGCTAAAAATACGGTTAAATCATAATGGTAAAAGGAAAGTTCTGTGTGGGTGAGCTGGTGACAAAGTAAATCTGGGACTCAAAAGGAATGTGAACACTCTTTCAATGTAATTGTTGATTTTCAGTTCATTTGCACAAGTGGGGGAAAAAAAATGTAAACCAGACAATTTGTTTTCAAACTATAAATAAATAGTCATCAAAACTTTGTATTGTTCCTTGTTCCTTCTTCGTTAGTCCAAGATCCCTAAAGGAGAAGAAACATCACAATAGTCACAAATCTGTTGAGAAAAAATACTTTGAGAAATGAATTAGGGTTCAGGACCTCCACCCCGCCTACAGTAATGAAGATGATCTCACCATTGTCCTGGTTTTGATTTTCATGAGCTGTGGTCATGTTATGTCACCGGCTGAGGGGACATCAGGTCGAAATCAGAGAGATTTCTTGCAACCCAAACACCAGCAGCAAACAAGCCTAAGTTGACCAGAAGATTCCTGGGGAAAACAAGAAGGGAACGAAGAGAGGAAAAATATAATTTTACCACTTTTCTTTTTCATTTCAATATTAAAAAAACAAAAGTGGACTGCTAGGCTATCTTCTGTACTGTGTTCTGCGTAATAAAAAAGGTAAAAACACATTTTAACACATCTGCGTTACAAGTTTGCAGTTTGTGGTACCCATGCATGATGTTAAGCTACTTGTGAATAGAGAAATGGGAAGACAGGATCCTTTTATTCTGATATGAGTCTGTGATGTCACAGTTCCCTGTAAACCTGAACCTTTCACTGAAAGAAATATTTACTAAACTCAGGTGACCCCAAAACAGAGTGGCAAGTCGTTGTTGTTGACTTTTATTCTATAAGGTTCGTTTGCCAAAAAATCAATTAAATCATTTAATTTGACTCAAATGGTGTCTAGAGACCGAGATACAGAGATAAATAGATGCATACATAGAGACACACTCACGAACAACACAAGGACAAATCCCGGACTGTGCTAACACTGGCTAACAGCTAACGACCGAACATTTTCACAGTACATGATATTATTTTCGTCATCTCACCTTCTGAAGTCGTTTCTGTCTGTTGCAAAGCGACATGCCGAGCTGATCCACTCCACTGCCTTTGATGTAGAGCCCTTTTTGACATTTGATCCGCTCATCCTGCTAAAGTCCAGTCAAAATCGACAACGAGGAGCCCGAGGAACGATCGCACGCGGACACAGAGGCAGGGGGAAGAGTTTGGATGTTACACACATGTACGGCACCCGATAAAGCTCAAAGCTCAAACGTCCTTAGCGCTCGCTCAAACATTACATGACCAAAGATGTCTGCGACCAGGTACCGTCGGTTCCTGAAGCTGTGTGAGGAATGGCCCCGAGACGAGACCAAGAAAGGCCGTGATTTGGGGACGTTTCTGCGGCAAAGAGTCGCCTCTGCGTTCCGGGAGGGTGAAAACACGCAGGTGGGAAACTATAACTGTCTACACTAGGAATCCAGCGATTTCCCTTCTGCCTCAAAGCTCCAGGATGAGCTGTGAGGATCACAGAGAATTAGAACCAAGAGATTTCGACCTTGTGTCGTATGCAAAACCTCCGCTCCAGAAGCCAGGAGTCCGGATACAGATTCTTAATTAAGTCAGTTTCATAACAATATGACCGGATGTAATCTGGATGAAGCAAATGATCATTGACAACCAAAGTTGTCATCACATGTTACAAAAGAGCGTGTTTTAACCATTATCACTTTTGGAGTACTGTTACCCCAAGTGAAGTTCCACTATTTGCAAAATATATGTTTTTATGAAGCTATTGCAGTGTCATTCAGTCTAAGGTTAGTAAGAAAAAAAAGGTAACATACATTTTATATATATTCATTTTTAAATGAAACAAAGGTTAATTGCTTTCTGTATTAATGTTATTCTATAATACCCCAGTTGTATTTTAAGATCAAGTTGAATTCAAATTAGTAAAATGTGATACAATTTAAATTAAATTGTTCTGACCATCATGTATACAGATTTGACAGCAGACATCTGTGTAGTTTCACAACTCAGTATATTTCCCTCCAGATTGCAGACCCAGAAAAATGTGACCAGATGTATGAAAGTTTGGCACACATCAATGGCAATATATACAGACAACGAGTAAGTATCAATCAACAGGTACTTTTCTGAATATATCTGCTGTTATTTAGTTTATTTATTTAGTATTAAACGATTCAAAAGAAATCCCTGTGTGTAGGGCTTCCCCATCTGCTGTGGTGAACTTAAAGTGAATTTTCTGAATTTTGTTTACTTCCCCTTAGGCAAAGAAGTGAGCAAGATAATAAATGAGTTATTTAAAGCAAAGTACTCCATTTGTTTTCTGCTTGTAAAGCACACCAAGTTAATGTTTAAAGATTGTTCACCTTCAATTTTGAATGATGCAGAATACAAACATTCACATGAGATGCAGAGATCAGCAGATGGCCGGTTCTCCATCTGAATGACTTGTGTACCTTGGTTACCAATGTTTGTCCAAAGTATGGAGAAGAAAAAAAAAATAGACTATAGATTGTAAATTCATCCAAAAAAACATTTCTCTAAGCGTTGCATGTTCTCAACAGCGCTATTCCTGCATGAAAGCCAGAAAAATGTCGAGAGACTTTAAAGTACTGAATGCAAACGTCTTTGTGTTGTTCAGTTTCCTCGTGTGAGAGACACCAGCTTTACCGGCGTCACCGTGGAAGAGTGCAGAGTGCTCTTGTCAGGTATGGACTCACAAGATCACAATTCCTTTCACTCATTACGAGCCGGAGTAAAGATGTCACAGAGGACTACAAAAGCTTTTGTCATTTCTTTTTATTCCAAAGGAAGTATGCAACAGAATATGGATGACGAAAAGAAGGGTTTGTGGAAGACACTGATGGAGAAATTTTCCTCTAAACCACCAGAAGATGTTCAAGAGAAGACCTCTGAAAAATAACTCCCTCCCCCCTGCTTTTCTTCATGTTGCATGTACAGAAATAAAACTTATGGTTCTTTGTGGAATAATTTGTTTTTTAGTTGTCTATTACTAGCGTTACAAACTCTGCAGGTCTTAATCATACCTTTTTTAAAATAGAAAAAATGAAAATGCACATTTTAACAAAAATTACTGGGAACTTAAAATTCCCGGGGCCGTTTTCAATAGCTGAAGCTGGATTTCAACCACAAATTTTATTTTTCTCTTTGGAGAACTAGGGCCCATGGGAGTGTGTGTGTGGGGGGAAGGCTTTCTACAACCACCCTTCAGAACCCACCAACTGAGCCCATCACTGACTTCTACAGCCAGATGGAGCTAAAACACTGCTATGAGATGAGCAATAATGCTATAAGTGCCACCTGAACACCCCACCCCCACCCCAAAAAAAAATAAAATTGCAAAAGATTCCTGCAGTTGAAATACAGCCGTGACAGGTCCCGTACAACTTAATACCATGAACCTTATTGTGCTTAACAGTCAAACTGAACTGGAATTTGTGGACAAAAAAACAAACAAAAATAATAATAATCTGAAACTGAATTGCTTCAGCTCTGAGATTGTGTCCCTACTCCTCTTTTTCCTCAGGGTTGTCTCTCCATATGCAGTAGTTGAGACAGGTGGCGAGGCACAGCCAGGACAGATAGGGTGCCAAGAGCAGAGTGGCAGTCCTGCTGATGGGGTACCATGACACCATGGTAGCTCCAACAGTTCCAGTGAGAAGCACAATCTCAATCAGTGCCTAAAAGTGACAGAAAGGATTTAAGCCATGATTTAGAATTCTGAGCAGTTTAGACTTTTTACACTTCCCACCTGGAGTTCTAAACTTAAACGCAGCCCCAACTCAAATAAAACTGAGACACATAATGTCAATAAAGACAGAACGCAGTTATTTGCAAATCTCAAATCCATATTGTTTTGAACAGAGAAAATGCATCAGATGTTCACACGAATAAATGCACCACCCTAAGAAAAGAATAAGGTCATTTTAAAATTTAATTCTGGCAACATCTCTTAGAAGTTGGGGCTGAGCAATATTTACCATGTGTAGCGTTCCCTCTTTTCACAACAGTCTGCATACGTCTGGGACCTGACCGGAGCCACTTTCTTGTTTTCTCGTTGTTGTATTGTTTCATGAGACATCAGTTTTTTTGAACTGGTCAAAGGTCTGGACTGCCGGCATGTCACTTCAGCACCTGGACTCTTCCACTATGAAACCGTGCTTTTGTAATGAATGCAGCGTGCAGTTTAGCATAGTCTTACTGAAAGATGAAAGGTCTTTCGTGAAGAAGGATGTTGTCTAGCCTAGAAATCTAGAGGTACCATAACCAAATTTGAAAATTGCTCAACCGGTCCTTCTAGCTACGCTCTGCTGAAGCTTATTAAAAATGCCCAAGAAAGTCTTGGGGAGCCAATCAGATCAGTCTATGTGGGTCTGATCTATCAGGCTAGATGTTGTCTGGATGGGAGCATAGATGACTGTATAAACAGGACCTACTTTTTAGCAGTGACATTCCTTTCCAGAGCTTTGTGGATGGCAGAGTGAACTGTGTTTTCAGACAGTGACTTCCATAATTGAATCATATCTGTTTTTAAAGCACTGCTACCAGAGGGCTTTAAGATCACAGACATCTTATAATTTTTTTTAAGATTTTGTGGCTTTTGTTGCTCAAGTCCCAACCTCTGTAATCCATTTATTTTAAAATACTTTTCATGAACTGGTACAATGTCTCACTTTCAACATTTGATATTTTCTATGCTCTACTGATGAATATTGTTATGGGAATATTTTGTTCTTATTTACAGTTTTTATAGCAGCCCAGCTTTTTGGATCTGGGTTGTAAAATAGCAGGGTTTTTGTGTTAAACGTACCCATTTCAGCTTGTGCGCACCAAAGAAAATAGGAGTCCAAGCCCAGTTCAGAGCAAGCTGTAGCCCGTAAAGACCTAGCGGAACCAATGCGCTCTCGTTGAAACCCCCAAGCTCTTTCCACACCAGGTAGGAGCCATAACTGTGTGACAGAATTGAAAACAGGGTCAAATTTGAGAAGTTTGCTTCATAGAGATAGTAGGACATTCTCACGGTAACACTTACCCCATGCCTGTGTACAAAGTGGTCCACACTATTGGGAATGCGGCGTTCGGCGGGCGCCATGAGGGCTTTTTAAGGGTTGGGTACCAGGTCTTCACCTGTTTACGTGTGATGAAACCACCGTAGATCCCTCCCAAATGGGGCATGGCTGTCATCCCAATCATAGGCAGCCACATGGTCTGAGATAAGAGCAGATCATGTTACAATCGTTTAATCTCTGCAAAAGCTGGATGTTAGTCATTGTCAGATGATTCTTGATTGAAATCAACATGTATTCGGTTTTCAACTTAAGCATTGTAATCTGACTGCTGCTGCTTAGGCACCATTTAATACATACAGGTCCTCTTTCAGTAAAGGAAAGCAGGGGTTTTCAGGAGGGGCATGCTTATTTTTTCTAAAGATAATTCAAGTAACACAAAAAATGCAAACTGGATATCTGATATCTGGTCTGCACATTTAAACCCAAAACTGTCTGACAACACAACTCTCTCACAACACATGTTGCGGATGGTTACCAGTACTATTTTCATATGAAATCTTTTGATTGTGTATTTTCTACTATTTGGTCTAAGCATATTATAGTACAAGCTTCTTCAAGAAGTCACAAACCTGCTCTCACTGCAGATCAAAATATCTAATGCAAATATAATTCATGGAGATTCCTGTCTAACCTCATCTGTCAGCCTTTCCATCACCATAGCAAACAGGACGGGACTCCGAGCTGATCCTTGATGCAGTCCCAAAGCCTAAAATCCTCCACACAGACCAGCAGGTCCTGTTCATAACTTGCTGTGGGTGCATGTGAATGAACACCTCTACCTTTAATGAAGGTTCAGCTTTAACAATCCACAACAAACTATAGTTTTACCCCAGTCTTTGTCAGAATTGATACATTAGTCATATGCATGCAAAATGATCAGTGCTTCAGCATTATTTTCATGTCACCTTGAAAAGAAATAAAATACTTGTAGATTGAGTGGGATTTAAAAATAATAATAAAAATAAAAACAATCCGTAGAATAGCCACAAAAAAAAAAAAGTATTTCTATCGGTGAAACTTCATAGAGCACAGCAACATGCTAATGTCAAGGTAATTAAATTTAATTCTGTTTTCTAAGGCAAATCTATTTTTGAGGAAAGACTTTCGTTTCGTTGCAAAAGTGGGCTGCAGGTCAAAGTTCTGTTAGCGCGAAGCTACGTTAACTGTAACTGACAGCGTCACCTTTAACGTGACTGTCAGCTCATGAGATGTACCGAGTTTAACAGTTCAACAGAACTCACCATCTCTCAGCTGTCAGCGCCTCGTACAGGATATGTAATGTGTTGTAACAGAATGCTAAACACATACAGCAAGTGCTTCTGGCACGCTAGTATGTTGTGATATAGATCGCTGGACGGGCTGGGCAGCACAGGCAGCTGTCTTATCGGACCGGTCACTCCTCCGACACTCCCAGGCTACGTGACAGCGTCATAGCCCAACGATTGGTCGCGAGGATGAATGATAACAGTCACAACGAATATGTTATACTGTCAATGGTCACAGTCGCTGCAGAAGCCCCCCCAAAAATAATAATAATGATAATAATTTGCAAAAGATTCCTTCAGTTGAAATACAGCCGTGACAGGTCCCTCACAACTTAATAACATGAACCTTCAGCTGGATTATTGTGCTTAACGGTCAAACTGAACTGGAATTTGTAAGTCAAAACATTACAGAATGTAACATTATTCTTATTATTAAGGTTGGCGGCTAAAGGAAAAAAAATGCTGCAACAACGCGGAAGTCCAAAAGCCTAAAAACCTGTTCTGTCAGTTATTTTTCTTGTTGATTTCAGCCAATGACTGAATGGTTTCAACTATACCCGGAAACGTAACGCCAACAAAGATTAACAAACGCCCAAGATAAGTGCCCTCCCTGTACACTGTCGGTGGTTTTAAAATGTCAGAATTGTTAATTTGACTACTCTAAAAGAAGCGCTAGTATGTCTATCTTTTCACGTGTAAAACAAAACCATAACATTGTAGCAAAAGCTAAGAAAGCCACACTTGAGTAGGACGAGAGTTTTTGTCTAATAATAAGGACCCAAATGTTTTAAATAACGTTTTATTAATGTGTGGGATTTGTTCAAATGTAACAGATCAACAGTGAAAATAGTCCACCTAAATCTATAGGGAGAGAGATAGAGCATTGCAGTGGATTGAATAATAATGGTGCACACACACACAATTCTAGTCTGTGTATAGTGGTAAAGTTAGCCTCATAATTATCCCTGGTTTGTGTGGCATATACATCAAGTGGTAAAACAGAACAAAAGGCAAGTGCCGGGTTGAAGGTTCATTGCCTGGTCAATGAAAAATGTAACAGAATATGTGTCACAGGATATGTCACAAGGCATATTCTGTAGTTACGGGAAAAATGTGTCAGAAGGGCCTGGAAATGTGTATCAGTCATTCAGTCACTTAATGAAACTTAATTTCCATAGAACTTTTTATGTAACTTGTGGACATCAGACATCAGATCTCTGGCTCTTGATATTTGTTTAAGGTGATAAAAAGCTGTTTTAGTTACAGCCTTGATGTGGCTGCTGAAGCTAAGGTCTGATTCAAACTCCAAGATTTCCAACCCGGATTTCTGTATTGAACCACATGGACTCGAGCTAGGCAGCAACTTTTATTCTGTCTATTTAATTACCAAATAGAATTATTTATGTCTTGTCTTGATTAACTGAACAAAACTTCTGATAATGATCATTACGACATAATTGAATTTTACTTTTTAATAACTCAAAAATGGTTTGACTACACCATGAAAATTCCAAGATTTAATGGTGTCAAGATCCTAAAAACACATCTGGTTAGAAGCCCATCTAAAAAGAGAAGTAAAATAAATATGCAAATGATGGTTCCATATAACAGAAACAATTAAACCTGCAATGGCGTATTAAAAAACTACAATGTTTTTTTGTTTGTTTGTTTTTTGTGAAGGACAACCTCTAAAACTTCATTTTGACTCACTTTAATTCCACTTTATTCGTATAGTCACTTTATAGGCACTTTACACACAGGGGAAAAAAAATAGAAAAAGGTAATAAATCAATACATTTCAGTTAGGACATTTCAGATAATTCCATTTATATTTCAATTCAATTAAAAATGATAGTAATTCAGTTAATCCAGTTCATCCCAGTAGAGTTCAGATTCAAAATTCATGTAATGACAACTCATAACACACAACACAAATAGCTAAGGAACTCAACAGATTGCATCAAATCTTCACTTTAAAGGAATCTCCCATCCTGACCAAGCACAAGCAGAGTGGAAACCAAAAAATAAATAAATAAACACTGATAGAAAACCTCAAGCAGAACCAGTTTCAGGAACAAAATGTTTAAATAAATAAATATGTTAATAGATCGCTTGGGTCTTGTGGGGTGGGGTCTCTGTGAAAGGGAATCGTTTCCCACAGATACCATTATGTCCCATCACATTGCCGTCTGTGGAGTTTGAAGACCAACTGAACACCTCAGATTCTGTGTTCTTTGAACACTTCTTAAAGAAATGTATTGAGTGGCCCACTTCTGCTCTGCTTGGTGAGGAGGCTTCTGTAGGTGAATAATGCCAAATTGGGTGGTGTGATTGGTCTGTAAAATACTTTAGGTCAGTGGCAAGTGTGAAAATAACATGCATGCGAATGACAGGATGAAGGTTTTCCCAGCAGAACATTACACTGTAACAAGATCAGTACCGCTTTGCCAAGTTACATGTCAGTGGTCACGATGTTAAGCTTGACTGATGCTTGACACATTAACTATGCACAAAAAGTAAGGACATTTGAGTTTAGTAGATAACTTCTTTGTTGTAACGGTGCTTTTTTTTGGCAATAAATCTTATACGTGGAAAATGCCTCTTCATATCCCTTTTTAAATTGTGCCACATTTGTTAGGAACATGCATTTGTGGGATGAACCCCATCTTTTAGCTTTACTTTTTTTTTTTTTTTTTTTTTTTTTTTTTTTTCTTTTTTTTTTTTTTT
>JBAMYA010000020.1:325276-342731 GCA_037176975.1 Arrhamphus sclerolepis
CTCCAGTTCACCTCTACTGGAGTCTATAAATTAGAAAACAAAGTGAAGTTAAGTTACAAAATATCTCAGAAAGCTTTCAGCTGACCAAGTCTCCGTTAGATGTCGACACGGCCACGCAGACCTGTCAGATGTTTGTCTTACATTATAAAAACATCTGTTTTCCCAACATTAAGTCATTTATATCTGACTAACAAACATGAACTCTCACAATAGTTGGCGAGATAAATGGTTAACAATGTTTTCAGATCTGTGCTTTTATATCATCACATCACAATGTTTAGTTGAAGGAAGTAAGGTTGCAGATCAGCATGCAGGTATCAAGTATTCCTTTCATATGTGAAGTCACTTAAATAAGTTTGGAAGACACAAACGCGCTTTCTTCAACTGACTTCAGGACTAAAATCTGTAAAAGCGTTAAAGGGACAGGAGATAAACCATCCTATCTCAGACAGAAGCCAAAGCGCCAGAAAACATTCAATACAGTTTGAACTGTACAACATGCAAAAAAACAAACAAACAAAAAGAAAAACCCACCAGTAGACCTTCAAGAGAACTTAAAAATTAAATACTATAGCTCAGGAAAGGTGAAGGATGTGTTCCTTTTAACTGCAGAATAAAAACAAATGTATAAAAAAATCTGTCTATTTCTGAATCTACTAAAATGACGGTTTCATTTCTTTTGACTTGTGATTTGACTTTCCAAGACATGACGAAAAAAAACAGATCACAGATGAAGCTGCTGCTTTTAAACTTGTTTCCAAGTGTACTATTAGAGATCATTTTGCAGTTACAGATTTTACAATATTTGGCTAACATATCAAGAATCTTGCAATAATAGCTCAAATTTAAAAATTGATATCATGTTGTATAGTAACAAGTCACTGATATTTTATTGTTTCTGTGAATAGTGTGAAAATGGGCTCAAGGTTTGAGCCGATAGTTGCAGTTGTTGGTGGCTACAGGTGTTTGTAGCAGTTTAATTCATCCAGATAGAGAAGTGTCAGGTCAAAATGAAACAATAAATTGGACTGTCACTGTTAAATTGTGGCCTTCACTGCTTCTTCAAGGGATAACTTTAATCATAATTCTGCTTTGCCTTTTATACTGCAGTTGTTCATCCTGTTTCAAAATCTGTGGATTTAAAGGCTCTGTCGGCTAATTTATGTAAGTAGTTATGTAACTAAACTTGTGAACACTGCCACTTTGCACAGCGAATCATATTTCAGAGCCTATAGTCCTGTTCACGACGCACACAAAAAAGACTTGTTAAACTCCCACTGTTCCCATTTGATAATTCTACCAGAGTACTGTGACAGTGCTGCTACTTTTATCCTCCAGGTGGCAGCACCAGCCATGACGCGTTTTAGGGATTTTTGCAGACACGACCACTTCCATCAAAGACAGCAACAAGCTAAAACAAGTGGAACAGATCGTCATTTTCTACCTTCAAACAACTATGGTGGACTACTGTGATGCATCAGCTCCAAAGATGCTCCACATCTATTCATTCATGGCTGACATGGTGTAGGTGAAGTGACTGAAAGATCTCTCTGTTCGCAGAAAATTAAAGGGACAGATTCAGTGTAAAACCAAGACAGGGAAGCATGTTGATGTGCTGAACCTCACAAGAAAGTCCAGGCTATGTTCCTGTCATGTCAACCAGGAAATGATCAGCACAAACAGGAGCTTTGTTGGTGAGAGTGGTGTGCTTCACTGTACTGCCTGTCACTTTACATGCATGCCATAAGCCCGATTTATACTTCTGTGTCAAAGCGATGGCGTACATATGCCGTAGGTGCGAGCTCTCCGCTTTCCTCTGTCCAAATGTAACTAAATATAATATTGACGTGTATTTCAAGAAATGTGACTTGAGATTTGATTTTTCTTGGTCTTCTATCTATTTCTTCTTCTTTTGTTTGTTGAAGTATCTATAAAAGTAACTGATGGTTAATATTTATCAGCGCTGCAGAAAAGAGCCCACATTGCACTCTAGTGGTTGGTGATTTAACTACAGAGTAACACAACAATGCTCAAGTATAAACGACAAAGATGGCTTAGGGCCTGTGTGTAACCTACACTGCCTATGTTGGTGCTATGCAGAAGTATAAATCTGTAGTGCACCACTCCTGACAGAAGAAGGAGACGGCAAAGAAAAGGAAAAAAAGAGAAAAGAAACGAAGCGGAATGACAAAATAACTATTGAAGGACCTGAGTTGGTTGCTTTGTTTCTGTACTGCAATGGTTACAATGAATGAGAAGAGATGATTGAAAGTCAAAGGAAACATCAAGAAGGGCTTAAGAACCACTGCATATCCAAATAAACACCACTCACCCACCCAGCAGTTTACCGCAGAGAAGCGCCAAACCTAAGCCAGAGACATATTTCAGCTGTGTATAAGTCTCGACAATTCTATTCGTGGTAATGTGGAGGCGAGCTACATTCAAGGCCTTATAAAGCTGCCCCGGAAAACCTGGTTTTATTGTACATCGATATTCCATGTGTAACAGAAGCATTGCTCAGTCTTGGACCCAAACATATCTATGTATGAGGATGAGCCCACATGGCAGAACAATACCAGCTTCCTGTTTGGAAACATACATTGATCTCAGACGATCTTTTTGAGTTAATGAAGGAGAGCAGTGGCAGCTTAACGAGGACATCTTCTTTGCCCTGAGAAATATTGGCCGTTGTGCAAAAAGAGCATAGAACTACACCTGTTAAAGTATTAGAGGTGCAGCAGTGGCACCTCAACTTCATATCCATACTAGGGCGTCAATCAGAGACGCCTTGAGCTGGCTGTGTGAAAAGGCTTTGTGAGTTTGTGTGAAAGTGTGTGTTGCCGTCATTGAACGAATCATTGCGTCAGGTCTATTATAACATGGAACAGTTGTTTGATAGAAGTCAGTGAGGCTGATTCATGGAGCCAAGAGAATCTCTCAGATGGAACGTTGCTGAAAGCAATAGTTTTAAATATTGATTTGCATCAATTAATTGACTCTGACTGTTCAGAAGTGTATAATTGTAACCTAGCCAAGCACTGAGATGAGCTATGAAACACCTTCAATCCAATGAACAGTTTCTTTTTTGACCTGAGAGTGAAATAAGCTCTTTATAGGTTTGATAAAGTAAGAATTTTGACACCTTTATTCCCCCCGGGGAACAAGCTCCTCAAAGTCATGGAACCCCTCAGCACTGTGGTAGGAAAACGTCTCCATGGCCAAACGAAGGGGCTACAGTGCAGTTTGCGCCTCCTCAGCGGTACCGTCCGACAGGCAGTACTTTCATGCAGGTGAAGCTGTCGGGATACTTAGACAGCACCACCGGGTTGCCGTCCATACGGACCTCACTGAGGCTTGGTCGTAGATAGTAGGTGTCATTAGACTTGCAGAAAGTGTCTGTGTTGACCTCGGTTATGTTGTTGTTCTAAAAGAAATGGATGCAATTTCAAAAATATAGTTTTGATTAAAATTCAACATTTATCAAAAAAAAAAATGAATACACAATATATAAACATTCAATGCTTCTGAATGGAATTTGGAGCAAAAGTGACCATGAAATAAAATGTTTGTCTGTAGTAATATAGCATCAGGAGAAAAAAAAAATACAAACCTGTAAATGTAAGATCCGGACACTCTCTGGGATGTGTGGAACTGCTTCTAGCTCATTGTCAGCCAGGTACAGGTTTGCCAGCATGGTTAGTTTCTGTTTGTGGAAAAAAGCACCAGATAACCATTTCACTAACTGCATTTAAAGCAACACGGTGGAACTTGAACTTGAACTATAGCTTGTATGGTGTATTATTTTGAGCTGAATTTAATATGACTCTGCAGTCAGGATGTGGTAAATTAACTGAAGAAACTAGAGATGACTGACTCGTTGGTGGTTGTCTAGTTTTTGGACAGTTCTGCTGGCCTGGCCATCCATACTCATTCACAATTCTCTCTCTAAATTGGGAGGTACCCCTCCTGAAGTCATGTCCACTGGTTACAGGTGGGCTTTATACAATGACGGATGAAAAGATGTTCAAGAGCCACCATACCAAGCAACCAATGTGGCTACTTAATTGCCAGTAACTCCTTGGATCAAAAAGGTTTTACTGCAAACCTGACAGCAGCCATTCACCAGCGTTTCTACTCCACCGCATGCAATTTTGCGTGACTTTTGTTGATTCCAGTCTTGTTGGTGCTCTGCCTGTTCAACATTCATCCAGTTAATTTATCCAGTGATGCTCAGAGTCAGTTCTTGAACATTTGCTCATTGACTGTATAAACCGGGGATGGGCTACTCCAGGCCTTGAGGCCCCCTGCCCTGCATGTCTTGCATGTGTCCCTGCCACGACACATGTGAATCGTTTGAATGGGTCACCATCAGCTTATCAGGTAAGCCTGCACAAGTTTGTTAACGATACGTTCATTCTAATCTGGTGTGTTGTGGCAGGGAAACATGCAAGACATGCAGGGCAGGGGCCCTCGAGGCCTGGAGTTGCCCATCCCTCTTATAAACTGTGGACCAACTATCAGGTCACATGACCCACAGATTTCTACAGAGAGCCTTTGAAGCCCATTTTTCCTTGAACTGCACGGAGCCATGTTGCAAAGAGGCTGGTCAAAACTGTCAAACCCAATGGCAGAGCCAGTGGCTCTCTGGCTATCAAATGATGTTCAAACATGTGATTGGTCAGCTTTGTTGCTTAAAATAAATTTATCTGATGCAAGTTAGCAACAAAGGAATAGCCCATTATTCCCATTAGTGTGTCAACGCTGTCACTTTGTGCTACGTTCCACATCCCACAAAATAATTTTTAAAAATATTGTTCCTGGTTTGGAAAATCCGATTGGAGTCACTTTTGAAACCACCTCTGTGTGAGATTTAAACTTGCAAAAGTTTGTGGATTTAGCTGTTCAGATTGTTACAAAATCTGCCTACATGTAATTAGGATATTCTAGAAATTGATTTGGGCTGACAATGTGAACAAAGGCGCACATTGTTACTCTGCTGAACATGACCGATGCTACAATGCTAACAATATATTGCTATGAGGCTAAATATAGATAAACTATTGGAGCAAACAGCCTGGCGTCTCTGCTATCTGATTATCCAGTTACTGTATATGGTCACGTTATGTATTATATTTCAAACAAAGACAATCAGAATCAACAGGTCAGACCTTTAAAGAAAAGGTTCCATATTATTTAATAACTTTCAAAGACATAGTTTGTTTTAGACTGTCATATACCTAGTCATCAGGCTGTCTAGCAGCCATCTTAAGAGGTTGATTATTAATTAGACGGCAAACAAACGTTTTAAAAGAGCAAACATACCAGGAACATCAGCTTCTCATTTTCCCAAAACAAGTTTTTCTAATGCAAGCAGATATGGGGCGACCCGAGTACAGTAAAAGTGGTCTCCTCCAGCTGATAGCACCAGTCCAAAATATTCGTAGATAGGAAGATACGAACAGTTAGATAGGAAGATTGGAAAACTTCTGGTTTTAGAAAAAAAAAAAGCAAGAAAAAAAAACATGATACAGAGCTCCCACTGGTTTAGAAGGCAGTGGTTTAGCGTGAGGGTAAGAACAAAACGAGGAAGATTATCGATAGACTATGTTCCTGTCATTTCAGCAAGGAGAAGTTCACCTCTGACAGCTACACCAGTGGTGGTCCTGCATCTGTCCCACTGGAGAGTCCCAATTTTAAAGTCTTGCTACGAGAGGTTTTGATAATGTCATACCTTGAAGGCATTGGCCTTCACCCCCTTGGTTTTGAGGAGGTTATGGTTCGCATTGAAGGATGTGAGTTTGGTAGGCAGCATTGGGAGCTTGACCAGTCTGTTCTCAGCCAGAGACAGTTCCTCCAGCAGGGTTAACTTTGTAAAAGCCCCGTCTTCGATCTCTGAGATCAGGTTTCCAGTCAGATCAATCCTCTTCAGAGTCACTGTTGACAGATGATGAGGAGAGAAAATAAAAACAACAATGTCACACCATATTACAGTTCTGTCCACTTGTTTCAGCTTTGACAACCACGAGTTTCAACTAAATCCTCCTGTTATAATCCAGCTCTTTCCAAGGTTTTCAGGCTTACCGATGTCAGCAAAGTCTTTGGTGCTGATCTTTTTGATCTTGTTGAAGCGGGCATACAGGTATGCTGTTTCTTTAGGCAGCGTGGGAACGCTGGTCATGTCAGGACTGACCTCCTCACAGTACACTGAGCCAGTCAGACAGACGCACAGCAGGCAGGTAGGAAGATCTGCAACATGACATCAGAACTTCTTCACAAAACTCTGATCAAAATTTAAAACCTTTCATCCGTCTTACATTTTGATTAGGATCGAGGTTTGTTTTTCACAGTATGGTGTCAAAATCTTAGTAAACAGAATTTAAATATCTTGTTTTACCGTTTTTTAATACAAAAACCAAGATGCCCACATGTTTTAATATTCATATTTGAGATATGGTTGTTGGTTCGTTTCCATTATGCAGTGAACTGGTGTTCTTTTCATCACTATGTTTACGACGCAACCAAACAGCACAGACGTAAAACTCTTCTACCTGTATGATACGATACATCACCTATGAGTGACAGATGAAACTGAAAGATACAACAGACGATGTGATCTGCACTCTAGTATGTACATTTAATGTTTTTTTTTACATTTTTATTACCGGTGTAACATAGCCGGTACATTTCATATCCTGTAAATTTAGTATTTAGTAATTTATATAAATGTATATCTTCATAACCTGCACCGTTTATAGTTTAGTCCTGACTTTTGTCTGGACATTTTGATAATTTAATCAGCTATAATAATAAAGATCTTAGTCTTCATTGTTTCCATCCATCATTCATCTATGCATTTATCCGTCATCTTTGAATATATCCATCCATCCATCTATCCATCTGTCCATCCATCCATCATTTATGCGTGCATCCATCCATCCATGATAATTTACAATTAAACTATTCATCCTCAGTTATTTTACACTTTTCATCTACCCTTTTGCAGCTAATTAATGAAAGCAGAGATTAGTTGTCCTTAGTGGTAGTAAACAATCTTAGTTCAGTTTCAAACTCAGCAGAAGTCCTTCAGGATTTGGAGGATTTCTCAGAACTGAGTGGAAGCAGCTGTGCTGCATGCAGAGCGGTTCAAACGTTGTTGGATGTGTGGAGCAGATGTGTTGGACAGGTCCGGTTCTTACCAGAACCGTCTCCTCCCTCTGGCGCCGGGCTGTCATCAGGCTCATCAGCAGAAGGCAGCGCCCTCTGCAGGAGGGAATATACATTGGGTTACAGCCGTATATGTTGATGTTTGTGAAAGTTTGGGCACAAACATAATAAAGACAAAACTGTACAAATCTGCACGGTGAGGCTCCGAGCCAGTTTGCTAACATTATTAAATAGGTTAATGCAAAATGCATGAATGCATCACTTTTAGACCCACACCCCACCATCACTGGTGTCTTAGGGTAACAAGGTCTCTATAGTGTTTCTACTACCACCCTCTGACACTGAGTTGAATAGAATATTATTTTATTAGACCACTAAGGGGAAATGATGTTGTTGTAGAGTAAATTACATAATGAAGTAAAAATTGAAATAAAAATCAGTTGTAAAACTGTTGACGAGTGGGGAGTCTAGCAAAATGAAAGGCTTGGCTGAAGCCTGTATGTTGCCTGGCAACAACTGTGCACTTGACCTCTGCAGTACCAGGAGGTAACACATGTCAGTACATAGCAGCAGTTCAACGTCTGGGCTGCCGAGGTGCTGACTTCGCTGCTGGTCTCTAGGCTTCAGGCACAGGTTTTTGGGCTACTGAAATTCCCACGACATCCCATGTCACACAGTGGTTGAAAATAGAGACGGTGAACACTGTTGGGCATTCAGACTGTATGGACCTGGTTGGTCCACATTCGTGGAGCATGGATTATAATGAGAGATCTGTGACTTTAAATGTTTATCAGCACTAAAGCAGTTAACACATCAGTGAGGTCTGCTGTTAAATGTCACTTATTTTGTTCAAGCAGTGACTTTTATCCCTGTTTTTGTCCCAAGTTTCTGGTGGTGAAGTGAGCTGAGTTCCTCATGAATAAACCAATATCTGGAAGTGATCCTTGATGCTTGACATGGTACGGATGCACACGTATGTATGGAAGAGGGTGTGCACGCAATGTATGCATGATACATATCTGTAGCAGTTCCTCGTGACAATCATCTAACCACATATGGGCGTAATACAACAATTCCAACATGCTAGAGGGCTGCAACTGACCTGGAAAAACTCAAAAGAAAGTCAGTGGTGTTGCCATCATATTTTCTGTGCTGTTACTCTGATGCACTGAATGTGAATGCATGATGGGGTAGGTGCGCTGGAATACTGAGTGTGGGCTGGTGGGGGAATCAGGAGGAGAGGAGGACAGTCATGTCTGGGTACTGCTGTGTACTACTTGGCTTGTCTGAGTGCACCCTAAACTGAAACCTGTGTATAGTTTTAAGCTTGTTATATGGCAGCTGGTGATAATATAGCTGCATTCTTTGTATGACTACATCATGCTCATTGACGGTTTCAGCATTTTATGTTGTGCACTTGTCACCTTCTGCCATAACTCTGCAGGACTTTCAAGCTCAGAAAGCACTGAAGGCATCGTGAAAACATAATAGAACACATCATTTAGAGCTTCTTGAGGCAAATTCATGGTGCAGTTTACACCCAAATGTCAACATATCTTTGCACCAGAGTTTGTCTTGGTGCAATATGAGTAGTTTATTATTCCAAACAGAAACGTGCAGGACTGTTCATTGATAGTAGGATCAGAAATTCACAGCCCATGAATTCATTGCAGTAAGCCTGCATCCACTGTACTTTCGGGTGTGAAGTACAGTCGCTGCGCTTCCTAAGACAGACCACACAGTCTCACATTTCGGCATGTGTGCTGACATCTGCAGGAGCTCCCAAGTGGCTTCTCAGATGTAGAAACCATAAGTTGCTCTTTAGCCCCTGACCTCAGAAACATTCAGACATTTGGTGTATGTGATGCGTTCCACACTTCAATCTGAGACGTTCTGAGCCTCAACAGAGCAAACCCATGCCTTTGTGTGCTAGAGCTCACAGATCTGCAGCTTTACCACAAAAGGGCCAACATTCAGTCAGAGAGACAAAAACAGTAAAGCAATTGCTAATCAAAGCTGGAATCCAGTATCATCACTGGTCTAATGTTTTTTTTGCTTCATCCAGCATCATCGAATGCCCGCAGCCAATACAGTGTCCCTATGTAAAATACCCACCCACCTCTGACAGTCAAAGGGAAGAAACACTTTAACTGAAAAAGTTAGCCTGATAAACTTGGTCTAAGTGTTGGATTTTATCAGCAGTAGAAGCTGTCAGGCGAGTCTTTAAAGAGCATGTAACTGGTGGAATTTCTGTATGAAAAGCAGATGTTCACAAATGAAGCTCATTAAAACCAAAGTTATGTTTCATAGCCGTGATGCTTCACACTTCTCTCCCTCCGCCTGTTGTTTCTGGGTCTTTCCTCTCACTGCGAGTGTTTCCTGCAGCAGAGATCTGACCAGAGTTTGGTTTTGGTTGTAGTGTGGTTAGTTAAAGGTTAGTGCGGCTGATTCACAGTTGGTTTTGGCTCAAGTCAGTCTGCACAGGAGGGTGTGTGTGATCTGTGAGCTGACGGGAGTTTCTGGCTGATGTAATAATGTGCTGACAGGATCTGTTGTTGCCAACCAGAAGGCAGCAGATTAATGACAAAACTCTGATCAGGAGAATTAGTTTTTTAGAATCATGTTGCTGGATGTTTAGGCAGACACAAGGCACTTATATTTAATTTCTAATTTTAATTTCAATATTAACAGAAATCCTTTCAGAGATGAAGCTCTGTGTGCCACCATAAATGCAGATTTTTCTGTTGAAAATCATTTTCAGTCATTTTTTTTTTTTTTAATACATTAAAACTGCATTTGCTAAGATTTTACCTGGACCACCTTCAGTAACATATAAGCAGGTAAACTCATGTTTTACATTTGCAGAGAGGTTTAATACAGTTCTCACCCTTGCCCTCCGTGACTTCATGTAGTCGGTGTATCCGGTCAGCGACCAGCCAGGTAGAGATCCCCGCATCAGCTGAGAGTCCTGGTGGACCCGGCTGGCCGGGGCTGCTTCCAGCCACAGCAGCAGCACACAGGTGAAAAACATCATCTTCATGCCGTCCAACGCTGACACACCAGTCTGCCTCCAAGCCTGAGTTTGGGTCAGCAACTGCTCTCTTTGCTCCAAGCCCTCCGTCTGGACGAGTCAAATGACTGCATTTAAAGGCTGAACCAGTAGCTTCCAGCAGACTTTTAAAGCACAGTTTATAGCGCACAGTGCTTAACCCTTTCCTGACCACCCACTATCCATCTGCTGTGAGAAAGAGATGGAGACGCAGACAGGATGAGAGAGAGAGAGACACAGAAAAACACTGTCAAGAAGGGAATAGATGTCCATTTGTCTGCTAAATGACCAAGAAGAAATGTGCACATCAAAAAACTGCAGTGAAAGCAGAAAAACTGAAAGTTGACAACCAAAGTGTGAGTGTGTTTTGTCTGGAGGAATGTCTGCGGTCTCTGTCTGGCCGCTCTGTAATAACTTATAACCAAGCTATCTTTTATTAAGCTGGATCAGTGTTTTTCTTCTCCTTACTCTCTGTTTTCCTCTCAGCTGCTGGTCAAACAATTCATTTAGCAGCCATCAGACAGACACTCATTCTAGACAGGAGTTCCCATGATTGCTGTGGACTGATGAAAACTGCTCAGTGACTGATGTTTCAGGCTACGCTTGACTGCTTTGGTCCTCCATCTGCATCAAATTATCAATCACCGCTGCTTTCTCAGTTGCTCAGAGAAAGCAGTGGTGTCTGTCCTAACACTGTAAGAAAAATGAATTCAGTTTTTAACCTGCAAACTTCAATCAGTCTCAGACTTTCAGGCTTACCTTTGACAGGTTTATTCACACTGCTGTGTGTTGATGTTTGGTGCACAGGTTCTTAAAAATAAACATTTCCACATTAAAAACACAGGTTGGTGACCAGAGTGTGGGGGATCATTGGGAGTGGATAAAACATCTGGATAATGTAGTTCCCGCACTGAGAGGCTCCTCTGGTCTGAAAGGAGGAACGTCGTTGGTCAAAGTTCATATCTGTCATTGGTCTACTACGCCATTTCCAACCGCTGGTGCACAAGCAACAGATCATGGATCTTTTAGAGAAATTGAGGTTTATTGGATAATTAATCTTGACAAGATTAACAGTGCCATATAGAGGGAATATACAGTTGGGGTTCGAGTTTATGATTTTTTCCTTTATACACCACAATGGAGTTGAAATCAACCAATCAAGATGTGGTTACAACCATTTCAAGAAAAGTGTTTTAATAGCTGACTCAAAAGAAAGGCAGGTGTGGACCAATCACCCCTTATTAAAGAAGCAGATAAAAGGTCTGGAGTTGATATCAGGTGTTACAGTCTCAATGCGAGTAAAGTAAATGGACCGTCAGTAGACTGGAAGAACAATATCAATCTGTAATAGAGACAGAAATAAACTTTGGTCTATGTTTTTCTACCATCTTAAAAAGTAAGAAAGAACTTGTGAGTTCAACATCATCAAAAGACGAAGAAGACCATGGAAACAACTGAAGATTGTTCACCAAGCATGTCTGCTTGTTGAGGAAGGATCCCTCCACCACTTAAAGTAAAGAACACGCTGCAGAAGTTTCAACATCTACAATCAAGAGAAACAGGTTTCAAAACAAGGTGGAAACTGGCAACATTCCAGAACAGGAATGCCGAACCACCTGGTCCTCTGCAGCAGGAAACACCTGATGATAGAGACCATCAGGCCTGATATCCTTCACGTTTCCCTCACTGACAGTGGTGATGCTCGCTGCATCCAGCTGCTTCATGCAGTCAAAGGCAGCAAGCTGTAAACCCTTCAGCAGACTCTGCAGTCTGCCGGTACAATTAGTGTAATCACTCTTTAAAGTAAGAGTGCACTCCTCAGATATCAAATTAACCAGAAATGCGAAGTGTTAACCTAAGTGAACCATCACTCAGAAGACTACATCCCTCATATAATTTTAACTGATGAAATGTATAAAAATTCACATTGTTTCATGGGATGTGAAATCTCACTACAGAGACCAGAACTGTTTTTTCTCTAGGCTGGTAAAATTATAATTGTCTTGCAAAGTTGGAAATTTTTGACATGGACGTCAGAGGAGACGGACTAAAGTTTCAGTTCAGTTCTGAAATCCATTAATTCCTGAAGGTAAATCGGTGGCAGGAGTTCTTCAAAGATTGATTGTAGAAGGTTCTAGCTGTGTTCAGGAAGGATGGAAAAGTGAGCGTCATTAGTTTTCAAGACTGTAGGTGTAAAAAGGTGTCATGTTTGGTTGGTTTTGTTTTTGTAATCACATTTTTAAAACAAGGTCTTTTGAGTTGAAGCGTTTCAGAAGTAACCGTAAACATGCCTTGCTGACATAAGGTGCTTTTGCAAAACCAGCAGAGGACTTGTGACTGTGTTACATTAGCGGCAGGACATCCCTTGAGCAGCAGCATTTAGCTTCCTTATTGCTTCCTTCCTCACGTCGAGGTGTCTTGAATGAGAATGTCGTTCAGAGGTTTCACATCTTTAACTGCTTCAGTGTGACTTCCACTTCTACTTTCTGGGATGTGAAATTCACAATGAAGGTAGAAAATCCCAGAGTAGGATTTCTTTCACTTCATTTTTCTTTGACAAAAGAAATCCTACCATCGGTACTGTCAGGATACTTGTAGAAAGTTTGAAATACAGCAGGATTCCAGAAGTATTTGAACGGTGAGTTGTTATGAATTTGCTTTTATGTACCAATGCAAAGAAATTGAAATAAAAAGTGGAGACTTCCATCTTTCATTTAAGATGTTTCAATAAAATATGGAATTTATTACAAACATTTTCAGCAAATTACCTCCACTTTGAGTTGCTCAAATGCATTTAGACAAAGTGACATAATTATGAATATAACAATGATAATTTTCAATACTTGAATGAAAGTCCATTCCATTTAGTGACTGCGTGGATTGCAAAGTCTATGGACATCAGCAGATTCTGGAGATGCTTCTCCAGACCTTCACTGTAGCCTGTTTTAGCTGTTGCTAGTTTCTGGATCTTTCTGTCTTCAATTTTATCTTTATATTAGGAGACCTATGAGGCCTCTGAATAATATTAAGTTTCTCTTCCTTCACAAAGTCTTGGGTTGGTTTCTTTGTATAATTAGGGTCATTATTCATCTGCTCTGTAAAGCTCCGTCCATCAGTTGTCACAGGAAAGTTGTTGTAGATGTTTCATTAGAGCAATTTGAAAACCTGCTGCTCTCCTGTGTTGGTTCATGAATGTGGACCTGATGAGCTGCTCTCCTGTGTTGGTTCAGGAATGTGGACCTGATGAGCTGCTCTCCTGTGTTGGTTCATGAATGTGGACCTGATGAGCTGCTCTCCTGTGTTGGTTCATGAATGTGGACCTGATGAGCTGCTCTCCTGTGTGGGTTCATGAATGTGGACCTGATGAGCTGCTCTCCTGTGTTGGTTCAGGAATGTGGACCTGATGAGCTGCTCGCTGCTGCTTGGTTCATGCGTTTGTGGAGATGCTATCAAGTTTCACCAATATAAAGATCTGTGTACCCCTCACTGCTCTGGACTGTGTGTCCAAAGCTGCTCAGGTTCTGTTTGGTGAGGGTGAAACAGTTTTTGAAGGTGGTGTTAGGTTTGAAGTGGACCAGGATGTTGTGTTTCGAGATCCTGAAACACTTCCGTTATGTATGGGATGGACCCAGAACTCACCTATCAAACGTTAAGAATGCAGCCTTGAATCTCCTACCAAATATTGTGACCAAAACCAGAGATCATCTGACAGATAAAAGACTTAACGACCCACAGAAGTCTATAAACTCTTAACTCCCCAGCAGTCGTTTTTTGAAGTGATGACAGAAGGTGCTTTGCTTTGATATCAGCCTTTCAGGTTTCTCTGGGAAAGTTTCCAGTTGTGGTGTCATCCACACATTAAACCTCTGGGTGTTCCCGTGAAGGAGATCAATGGTCTAAGGTTGGGTTTGATGGTCAGGGTGGTGTCCTGTAGTAGTCATTTCCTTCTGGTCTTTACTACTTCCTGAGTGGGAACGCATGTAAAGGTGATGGTTGAAGAGTTGGACGCCCAGTTTTATTTTTTCTACTCTTGTTGGCAGAATCCTGAGCAGAGGAACAAAACTTGTGACCAGGTGTTTGGCTGCGATGACGGCTCTGAGAGGGGGCTCCTTCCTTGTGATTTTTCAGGAGTCTGTAAACACAAGAGTCCATAAATTCAAACTGCACCAGTCTTCCCCTTGCTCCAGAACAACATCTCAACCATGGCGATGACGTTCAATGGTGTTTGCAGCCATGAATGAGGCTGTGATCCTTGCTCTCTGACTGAGAGTGATTGCTGCCACCACCTATTAAAAAATGCATGTTGGCAAGTCAATAAAACCTAAGATGAAATGTAAAACATCCTTTTTTTGGAACAGTGATGACAGAAGAAGGAAAAAGGTTCTCAATAATTCTTAAAGTGAATTCTTAGGATCTCTGCCCTGGAGGATGTCGTGAAAGCATTCTGGTTGTATTTCAGCTGTTTCATATTTTCAAACAATGCATATCTGTGTGTATTAATATGTGTAAACCCTGTGGTTTCTCACAAGAATAATGAATTGTTGTGTACGCAGTAAAACATCAAACAATAACATCTAATACTAGCACAAAGAGCCAGAAATAAATCTGAAACAGAGTGACTTGAAAACAATATTTTAGTGCTCTCTGAAGAATAACGGCTTTTGTTGCTCAGACTATTCACCAGCTGTTAGAGGTCCAGCTCATTTCACTCTTGATTGTCAAATGGTGAAGATGCTGGTTCAGAGAATAAGCTGGGTTTTTTTTTTGTCACTTGACATGATGAGAAGACACAATGAGACAGTCCTCTTTAAATAAAAAAAAAGGGGCATTTCACAGAAAAACATTTAAACAGAAAACACGTGACTACTTCATCCTTACAGGAGAGCATGGGGTCCAGATATAAACATCCAGGGAATATGAGCCTGTACTGTTACAGGTGTGTTAGCAATTATGAGCACCTTTAAACTTTTATGATTCTGGGAGAAAAGCCAGTGACTGGAGAACGTGTTTTTACAGTCACTAATTTTCTATACAAACGACTGGGCCGTTACAGTGTTTCACTGGCATTTCACTTCACAATAAACCCGGTCAATGGGGAAACCACCCACAACAATGCAAATTAAGACTGCAGCGGTGATGGCGGTGCAAGCAGCTGCACCAGCAGTTAAATTGAATGTATATTTAGTTTTTTAGGCTAGTTATTTAGTTGGCTTTATTGATGTAGTCATTGGTTGAAATTCTTTCACAGACACAGGAAAATGGATGCAACCTCTATAATCTGAACAACCAGTCTGGACAACTGGGACAAACGACACTGCAGGCAGTAAGAGAGCTGGGATAGAAGTTCAGTTTGACAGTCAGGTGGAAGCCCAGGCCCTGAATTAATCAGGACTGATTCACTTTAATAAGAGGTGAAAGATGCAGGTCAGTCAGAAACAATAGCAACAGATTCAAACTGTCCCTCATTCCAAACTCCGTAACGGCTCAATTTCTGGACATGTTAGCGATACCTCTAGACATGTAGATGTACTGCTAGCAAATTTGAATTTGAAATATATACTCTTTATTTGAGTTGCACATTTTTCTTCACATTTCTCTGTTCTATCTGGGTCTGGTGTTGCTAGGCTACTATGCTGTTTAGACACGCTGATGTTTATGTTATTTGATGGTGCGTTCCTGTTGGTTGGTTAGCTGACAGAGATCGTAGAGGCAGCGACAGGCCGTCACCCTCTGAGACCATTCCTCCACATTTCTGACGCTGCTGATATCTGTCACGACCGTCTTTGGTCACAAGATTGTTCTATTGTTCATCTTTGCTCCTGTCTCATTGTGAGAGCTTCCACCATTTTTGAGCTACAGTGGAGCATTTTTACCTCCAGCGATCATCTATCGTCGTCCTGAAATCTTACAGTGTGAACTCGACATTAGAGATTGTGTTGGATGAGGTCCATCTCATGAGAAGAAGCATCTGGTAAACTTGCTCTAATCATAAAGGCAGCTCTTCAAGAAGTGATCTGGAGGTGCGTTTCTACTAGCGGGGTTCGGTCAGACAAACGTCTAACAGCGCCAACCTCCTCCTCAGTTCTTTCAGAGATTGTTTCTCCACTTATGGTGACAGGGCCGGTTGCATGTATATACTGTTCCAACTCACATGGTGGCAGTAGCGCACTACTTTCGCTCTTTTTCAACGACAAAAAGAGAAGATGTCTGCAAAAAGAAGAAATAAAAGAACAATGACATGAAAAATACCGGAGAAGCTAAAGATGATTGAAGCATTTCTGCCATTTGTATAATGCTTAATCGTGACGCTGAACGAGAAAAGACGACTTGCACACGAAGTGGACATTAGGTGGCTGAATGACGTCATATCCTGCCCACAATGTACCCAATCAGTGAGTGGTCACCACCCCACACCCCCAAATCCAGAAGTTTATCAGGGCTGCTCTGAGTACCTGTGCTACCACAGGAACATTTTTTGCACAAAGGTCCCTGAAAACCTTTTTAGTGAGGCCGTTCCTGGTCATGGAGACAAGTCAACAATCTGTCCCCGAAAAACTGCCCAGAATCCCCGCTGGTGGAAATCACCTTAAACATAATTATGTACATCTGTCTAACGTTAGCTGTAGCCAGCTGGGCTTCATATGATTACATTTTTCTAAGATATTGGTTTGAGCACACCAGTTATTAAAACAGCAACAATGGATTTGATTTTCATTATTCTGGCATCTCTCTCCATCAGACTCTTCCCAACACCCTCCTGCTGACTAGTTTGTGTTACTTTGAAAACGTCACCTTGTTTGTTGCTCTGATTGGTTGTAGCTCTAACCAGCTGTGTGAAGCGGCAGTTTGAGCAGCAACAGTTGGTGGTCCCAGATGAGGAGGTCCTATGGCTGTTTTTCAGACCCTTCATCTATCCAGATGTTGCTCTGATCTATCCATATCTAGATAACCTAGATAATGGACCTCTAGGACATGTGACAGGTTACCTCTGGAACTCAAAAATTCACAGCCTAAAAAAAACAACCTACAAGGTTATTAACACAGTACCCAAACGAGGGTGGTTGGATTTTAAAAGTCATTTTTATGATAATTATTATTTCAGATCATGCTATTAGTTTTCATCTATGAATTTTTATTTTATTTTAATATTTTGTATTATATTTTAACAAAAAACTTGTGACTATTCCATTTTATATATGTGTGTGTGTGTATATATATATATATATATATATATATATATAG
>JBAMYA010000020.1:342831-361695 GCA_037176975.1 Arrhamphus sclerolepis
ATTAGTAAGGCTGGAAGTAATTATTTCCAGTACATTTTCCCAAATCTAACAACGACGATCCGGAAGTATTTCTTTTAGCGCACGCGCAAATGAGTTCATGGTACGGATCGTGCAGTGACAATATCCAATTTATTTTAAAACAAAACTCATCATTAACTGATATTTACGGGACTTCGGATCCTTGGACGCCCAACCATGAACCTCGAACTGCTCGGTAACTAATAGCAGATGTTTGTTTTTGTTCGTTGAGCGTATTTTTGTCCGTTTGGCGGTAAATCTGAGGTTGTTGTGGTTAGCACGGTAGTTAGCTTAGCATGTCAAATTAAAATAATCAAAGTGAAGTTTTGTTTTGTTTTTATACTTCTAACTTCTGTAAATCACTAAAAATCCTCCAAGGATATAGACAGGTAAATATCCAACAGTTAAATGTTAACTGAAGGCAGAGGAGATAGTTTTTAGCTGCCGTTAGCCTGAGTTGTTCTGCTACAAACACGACTATAAAAGGTGAATAAAGACAGAAAACTATGATTTACAAACCTCATAAACACGCATTACACTCCGCGTAGAACACTAAGAACATACCAGCTATTGGAACGGAGACATTTTGACTTGGATGGCAGAAACTTAACTCTATAAAGTTGGAACAGGAGCAACAACAGTGGAAAAACAGATATATTTCAAAGAAGAGAAATAATTGACACGAGCAATACTTGATGATTGGTTCTAAATGTCTGTTTTCAATTAATTGTGCAGCCCTAGTATAGGGCTACATCAGCGTGAATGTCAGACGACGTCTCTTTCAGGGAATACCTTGCATATTTTCAATTCAATTTTATTCATATAGCATCTTTTGACAACAAAGTTGTGTCCGGGTGCTTCTAGAAACACACAGCATGACCCCCGAGCACATGGTAAAGCCTGTCAGTGGCAGGAAAAAAAACTCCCTCTTGGGAGCAAGACGATGTTATACTGCATCCATCACAACAGCATGTCCAGCTGCTGAACTGTTCTGCCTCCAGTCCAGAACTTTCACCAGCTGGAAACATCTGGAGCATTAGAAAACCAAAAATCCAGCAACAAAGGTCCAAGTCTATGGGGCAGCTAGAATCTTGCATCAGACCAGAATGGGAAAACATTCCTCCTAAAACTCCAGCAGCTGGTCTCCTGACTTTCAGATGTTTACAGACGGTTGTTAAAACAAGACAAACATCAACCTTTTCCAACTTTTTACAGACCTGTTTGCTGACGTCAAAGTCAAAATGACCTCAGATTTTCATGAAATGGTAAAATGTCTGAGATTAACATCTGACTTATTCTGTTTAGAATAAAAATATGGCTTTACAAGATTTAACAAGCATTACTTTGTTTTATTTCCGTTTTACACCGTGTCCCAACTTTTTTGCAGTTGGGTTGTAGAACTTTGTAAGATGATATTAATATATGAGTATGTACAAGGGTTAGGACTTAGTCCATCTTGGCTGATCCACACCAACCTCTTTATCATGATTTTACTGTATATTGATGCTATCTGGTCACAGATGTAATCTGCCAAAACACAGAACCAACAGATAAAAAAAAAAAAAAGTTCCTGCCACCATTTGCTTTTTAAATGACTCATAATTAATCGTAGTCTTTAACCTGTTATGTTTTTGTTTTTTTTCTCTCTGTTGGCTGTACAACAAAGACACATATTAACACTTCAACAAATATTCAGACACAGATCATCAGTGATGTGTTTTTGAGAGTGAAACGTGGTGGGAGGTCTTTGTTCAACCCTTCACTCTAGTATCTTATGTCCTTGTATCCTTTTATAACTGTTTTGTTTTTGTTTTTTTTTGTGCTCTTCTCCTAGAATCATTTGGGCAGAACTATCCAGAGGTAAGTCACAGGAGCTTGAGGAGTGATGAAAGTCATTCTCTAACAGTGCCAGTTCTGACCACATGGGGCATACAGTAGGGGTCGTTAATTGGGCTGATTATTGGCTTTATTTGTAATAATCAGAGTAATCCGCTAATTAACATTTAGATGCATCTGGGGGAAGTATGTGTAGTTTTTTTAAAAGGGAAAAACAACCAATTTAGCCTAGAAATGTAGACATACCGCTGGCAAATTTACATTTTCTCAGCAGGTCCATCTAGCTACCCTCTCTTGAAGCTCATTAATTATACCCAAAAGTCTTGGGGAGCCAATCAGATCAATCTATCCTTGTAGAGTCTCAGAGGGTTTAACATGGTGATGACAGATGGTTAGCAGAGGTCGTTTGAATCAGCTTTGACATCAACAGTTAAAGACTTGGGTTTCTGTGACAATCTCTTAGTGATTGTGGTGGATGAGGAACATCTCATTTATAAATGTGAGATACATCTGGTAAAGTTGTTCTGATAAAGAAAGATATTCAATAAGTAATCTGAAAACGATTCTGTATATTTGTCTATCATTAGCTGTAACCAGCTGTGTTTCACATGGTTACATTTTTCTAAGATGTTGGTTGACTGTTTAAACACACTGGTTATTCTCCAATTATGCTGGAAAAAAATAGCAACAATCGTTGGAGTTGATTTTCATTATATTGGTGTCTCTCTTCATCAAAAACTCTTCTCTGCAACACTGACTATTTTGCGTAATTCTGAATACGTCACCTTGTTCATTGCTCTGATTGGCTGTAGCTCTAACCAGTTGTGTGCAGAGACAGTTTGAGAAGCAGCAGTTGGTCCTCCTGGATGAGGAGGTCCTATGGCTGGTTTTGAGACTCTACATCTGGAGCATCCAGGCTCAGAAGGTCAACTTCACACATTAACTAGATCAACGATAAAACAGTTTTAAAAAGCCGCTAGTTTGCAATCAGTTGGCTTTGTCTTTCCATCTTCATAACATTGACCTTCTTTTACATTTTGGATAAAATTTGCAATTTTTCAAATGTTTGGTTCTATTATTTCACCATAATTATTTTTTTTCCTCACATGCTGTAAAAACCTCAACAAAATGCTTCTCGGAGACTGAAAATGGTTTAGAACATTTACTGTTCGATGCCAAACCTCCAAATAAATACATAAGTAGTAAAATAAAATTGTTCAAGGCTGTGATATGACTCATGAACTGAAGAAAAATTAACCAGTTTCTGATATTTTCAGCGACCAGGATTGGTCAGGGCCGATCAAAAACTAGTCTGATTCTGATCATGAGCCGATAATTTGGTGCATTTCTACTAAAATGTGTAATTTATTAGATAGAAAATGATACTTTAGGAAAGAATGCAATGAGTAATGAGAATTAAACAGCAAAATGTACTGAAACAAAGCAACCTTAGAATCTAAATGTCAATGTTTGTTTGTTTTTTCTTATTTTAATAGTGGAAACAATTCTTTCCAGACAAAAGGAAAAAAAGCATATGTAAATTCTGATTGTTTTTTGTTCACATAGATTATAACTCAATGGTGCTTATAACTGGATGTGCGATAATAATGTGTGATAATTTTTGTTTTAGGTTTTATTGCTTGATAAGTGCTGCTAAATGTGTTCGTGCTTTTTTATATATGCATTTTTTATTTGAAAATGTGTTTAAGTCACATGAAGAAAAAAGCTAAATTGGCCCAGCTTATTGCCACAAAAAAACCTTGATTATAATCAGCTATCAGCTGCCATGATCTTTGTTCCACTAGAACTAACATTTATGCCAGGAACTAACACCTGAACTGTTGTGATATGCTGCCCCTATGTGGTCAGAGAAGGCATTGCTTTGTAGAGCAGCTTTGATAGAGGTCTGAGTAAATGTTTTTGCCCTGAAAACAACGTGTGTACACCTTCGGTTGGTCCATGTCCATGGGACACTCAATCTTGTTGTCGTGTTTGCTCGTGGACAGGAGGCAGATGGAACTCTGGACTGCATCAGCATGGCTCTGACCTGCACCTTCAACCGCTGGGGCACCCTGCTGGCTGTGGGCTGCAACGACGGTCGCATTGTCATCTGGGACTTCCTCACGCGGGGGATCGCCAAAATTATCAGCGCACACATCCACCCGGTCTGCTCTTTATGGTGAGACATGGCAGGCCTTAACGGGTCACATACCTCATGGTTCAGGTGACATCACGGTTTCTGAGCCACGGGCTGGATTGGTTTTGTCACAATTAGACAGTATCAATAACTTGTGGCTTGATAAAGGCTGCTAAAGAGCTTAGCTCATAATTGACAGCCTACAGACAAAAGACAGTATTTAACTTGTCAACAAGATACTGTTATACATAAAAACATAAATCTAATCTCAAAATAATTCCATTTTGAACTGTTTTAGCGTGAACATTTTCTCAACAAAGAGAGGTGTTCACATTTCAAGAAAAAAACCAGGTGCCAGGTTCCATAACAGGTTGTGATGCCAGACGTCTCCATGGAGCTGTGGCAGATGGAAATTGTTCCTCCTCCTGAGGAAGTCTGATCTTTTGTGGGCCTTTTTGACCAGAGCAGATGAGTTTAGGCTCCACTCCAGGTCCTCACGGGCGTGGTTTCCCATGAATCACCATCAGACATCCTCTTGCTGCCATCAGTAAAGTTGTTTGTGCTGTCAGACTAACGTTTTCTTGTGGGTTTGGTCTGTTTTCTTTTCATCCATCTCTCTGTCTAAATGCTGTCAAATCCATTAGTTTTCCAAAACATAATTGGTCACATCCATCGCAGCTGTCACAATCCTGCCAGGAAATCACTAAATTACTGATGTGCATTTGTGTTATATTTAAATTTACCCTCTGTGGTGGCTGAAGCGTGGTACGTAATTTTCAGAAGAGTTTTAACTTTATGAACTATAGGCACAGAGCTTTCACAGTGGATTAACTATCACAGATGCTGTTTGCAGTTATTACAAATGACCACAAGTCTCAGTAATAATCATGCTGTGTGAGCAGGACATTAGTCCTCTTAAATCTTCTGTTTCTGTCATCACAGACGTCAAACCCCAGACCCGTTGGTCAAATCCAGCCTGCCACACTTACTAACTGTAGCCACCAAGAAAAACAACAAAAGACTCAAGAGTTAAAAACATTCTCAGCAGCGCATGTTTGTAAATGTTACAGCAAAAAGTCATGAATGAATGAAAGCAGCTTTATTGACTCCAGTTGACTTCTTAAATTGGTGAATGCTGAATGTGCATGAGCAGGTTTGACTCTCTTAACGTCGTCAGCGTCCAGGAACTAGTGGGATACTGACAGCGCAGCTGGTTGAGGCATCAAAGCATCTCTGGAATACATTGTATATGTTTCATGTGTCCAGTTGGAGTCGAGATGGACACAAACTGGTGAGCGCCTCCACAGACAACATCGTATCACAGTGGGACGTCCTGACTGGAGACTGTGACCAGAGGTTTCGCTTTCCTTCACCCATCCTGAAGCTGCAGTACCACCCCAGAGACATGTGAGTGTCTGACAGCATTTAAATGGCAGAGAGGTTGTTCAGGTCTGATTGATTGGGCAGTCTTTGTCCAAATCTTGTATGCGTTATATTATGAAGACTTTGTATTTCAGGGACAAGGTGCTAGTGTGTCCCATGAAATCAGCCCCCGTCCTG
Organism: Arrhamphus sclerolepis; assembly: GCA_037176975.1. Lineage (NCBI taxonomy): Eukaryota > Metazoa > Chordata > Actinopteri > Beloniformes > Hemiramphidae > Arrhamphus > Arrhamphus sclerolepis. Next base: position 348,383 of record JBAMYA010000020.1, read on the forward strand.
TTGACGCTCTCAGACTCCAAACACGTCGTCCTGCCTGTAGACGACGACTCGGACCTGAATGTGGTGGCAGCTTTCGACAGGCGAGGAGAGTACATTTACACTGGGAACGCAAAAGGAAAGGTGAGTTTTAATGTGGTGCAGTCAAGACCCTCCACTTTCTTCCTGAAGAATCAGAAAGTATTTGACCCCAGTTCTCAAAAGTTCTTGTTCTCATGTTTGCTGTCTCTGTTCACCGTTGTTGATTGTTGCAGATCCTAGTGTTGAACACAAACACTCAGGAGCTGGTGGCTTCCTTCAGAGTAACAACTGGCACCAGCAACACCACTGCCATCAAGTCCATTGAATTTGCTCGCAAAGGCAGGTGAGTGGATCAGTGGACACGATGAAGATTGTAGAATTGATGGAAACACGTTATGTTCATTAACGAACATTAACTCTCAGAGCTCAAGCCAACACCCTACCCTGCGTATTGTGTGGAAGGTCACTGTGACGACACTATGAGATCTCGTCACAGTGACCTTCTAGTTGTCCTTCTAGTCCAGGTGTCTTTCCTTCTAGTCCTTTTAGCTGAAAATAAAGAGACAGACACAAAGACAGTGAAGGGGACACTGACTTTCATTGGAAGTCAGCGTCCCCTTCACTGTCTGTCATTTTTTTAAGAGGTGGAAGTGAAAATTATAAATGAGCAAGTATATCATGAACTTCTAAACTCCAAGTGCAAATCAACCCAGCCCATGTATCTATCCCCATATGGGGTCATCTCGCCCCAGTTAGACACGTCCCTTTCACTGTCTCTGATGTTCGTACTTAAGCATTATTGTTTGCGTTGCTCTGTAATTACACTGCTGACTGCTAGAAGGCAGTGTGGGTACATACTTCCTGTATTTAACTCAGACCTAGTTTCACGGAGAAATTGCAGCAAACTATTGTTCTACCCGACTTGAAAACACCTAAGAAGCAGTAGTGGGGAATTTATTCCTAGGGAGGCTCATGCAGTTGCGCCTCTCAACCAGAGAGGGTGCTAAAGAGCACAATCATATGTGGCGTTGCTTTATATACAGAAATGATTTATGCAGTCAGCAATTCTGGTTTAATACTTTCCTGTTACACCGAAAAGCCAAACAAAACATCTTCTTCCATCTGTAGCTGCTTCCTCATAAACACGGCAGACCGGATCATCAGGGTGTACGACGGCAGAGAGATCCTGACTTGTGGTCGGGACGGGGAGCCAGAACCAATGCAGAAATTACAGGACCTGGTCAACAGGTGGGTCTGCGCAGAATTCTCCTTGACTACATGTGCTGATATTCTGTTTGGGATGAAGCTGAAGCTTTTTAGTGTTAGCGGCAGGGTCACCGCTGCATCTTTATCCAGCCTTTTCATGTCCTTCCTGTGTGCTTTCTGTGCTCAGGACTCCATGGAAACGTTGCTGCTTCTCTGGAGACGGGGAGTACATCGTGGCTGGCTCAGCCAGGCAGCATGCCCTCTACATCTGGGAGAAGAGCATCGGTAACCTGGTGAAGATCCTGCATGGAACCAGAGGAGAGCTGCTGCTGGATGTTGCCGTAAGTGTTCTGTGTAGAGATTAAAACTCTGATTGATATCTCTGTCCATGGATTTTCAGTCAAACTGAGATGCAGTATTATTTACCTGTCTCACTTGTCTCCAGTGGCATCCCGTTCGACCGATCATCGCCTCCATTTCCAGTGGAGTGGTATCCATCTGGGCTCAGAACCAAGTGGTATGTGGACAGTGATGGGCAAAGTTGGATGTGGATGAAAGAGTTCTTTTGTATAATTAATGGTCTTCAAATAGACAGCTTCTGAATGTGAGAATTATATGAAACTGAGCTGACTGGCTGTCATGTGTTGGTACGCTGCAGGAAAACTGGAGCGCTTTTGCCCCAGACTTTAAAGAGCTGGACGAGAACGTGGAGTATGAGGAGCGGGAGTCGGAGTTCGACATTGAGGATGAGGACAAGAGTGAACCTGAGCAGACAGGTACATTTACATTTACTCGCTTAGCAGGTGCTTTTTTATCCAAAGCAACTGCTACAGTTAGAAATGAGACCTTGCAGTCGCACACAAAGCGCTGAATTGGTAGAAAAAAGTTGTAAGAGAGACGGAAAGGTGAACCGATAAATGAATAAGGTGAGGGTTAGGAATGTTAGGGTTTTAGGAGAGGAGCTCAGAGCGTCTTCAACAGACTCTTGAAGAGTAATGTCCCTGCTCTTATTTGGTAACTCATTCCACCCACAGAATATCCAGTCTGGACTGGACTTTTTCTTGTGTGTGTGTGGGTGGTGATGGGAGTATCATGCAGATGAGAGCAGAGCTGGAAAACACTTACTATAGTTTTCCACCAAAGCAGTTCCAGTTCTAGTTCAGAGCTAGGGGCAGACCTAGCACCAGTTTTTGCTTTTCAGGCACCAGCTGTGAAGAAAGGACCAGTTCAGAGCAGGAACCCTCCTGCTAGCTGGTACTAAAACCCAAGACCGTCTCTCTGAACGATGTGACAACAGCTGCAGAACGGGTTTAATGTTGAAGATCAGCAGTCTGCGTTTGTGAGCCGCAGACAACGGGACTGACAGCAGATGTTTTTAAGCGTAATAACAGATTTGAAAACATCGCTAGCATCTTCACTAGCAGGTAGTGTTGGTGTTTCAGTATGACCCACTGGTGTGCGTGGGATTCAGCAATGAATCACGTTTGGAACGACGTTCATAAAAGCCAGAAAACTTTTGAAGGTGCAGGGAGCACTTTATAGCAGGAGATTAATAATGGTTATTCATGATTGCTGAACATTTCAGTATGACCCGTTGGTGGTCATACTTATTGGTCCCAGGCAATGGCAGGTATAAATCCTGTTTGTGGCCACGTTCATAAATGCCAATCATCATTTTAAACCGGCAGTCAGTGTTTACGAATGTTATCACTGCCTCACATAAAGCTGCATTCACAGCAGCTGTTTTAAACTTTTAATAGGAGCTTTTGGATATTCATTACTAAACAATGCTAGACATTTTAATGTCACCTGCTGGTGTTTAGAGCAGAGATCAGTCCCATTTGTAGCAGCGTTGGTCATCTTTCAGAACACTAACTACTGCAGCCTTTATCATAAAGACACACTGATGATTTATCTGTGTTTGTGATGCGTGGTCTTCAGGAGTTCAGAGCTCAGTAGAGGAGGTTCAAGAAAGGAGGTGTGATTATGTCATGACGTGGTTCTGTAGTGAAACCAACTCTGAACTGGTTCTAACACCAGTTTCTAGTTGGTTTTAGTAGTTTCATAAACCTCCTTAGATGTTTTCTTTGCTTGATGCCAATAATTTCCCTCTTTTGAAACAGATTAACATCTTTTCCACAACTACGGGATGTCTTCTGAGATGGTAGTTGAAGGAATGAGAAGCTACTCGCTGCATCAGTTAGAGTTAAATAACTTTAATCATCCATGCATTAATTATCCAATGGGAGGCTCTTACCTATTTGCTTACTCTTTTTTGTTTTGTTTTGTTTTTTGGACGGGCAGTGTAAATTATTTTGTATAAAAGCTTAAGTCAAAATGCAGAAGAAACGTGTAACTAGGTGGTCCTTTAATGCTTCTATAGGAGTTCAGAGACTTGATTAATTGATCAGTAAGTGTGAACAGTTTTGGTAGTTTGTTCTTCTGGAGAATTCATATTTATGTTAACACAATGTTAAAGAGAGAAGATCATCAACAATAGCTGCCAGTTTTTACACCAGTGGATGTCCCAGCAGGTTCACCTCAAGGTCAAATTGTAGAATGCTTCAAGTAATAATAAAGAAAGAAAAAAGCTCACATAGACCCAGTCAGCATGCTAAATGTTAAAATCCAAAACAGCAAAATTAGAAATGACTGAGCAGCTACGTCCTGCTGGGGAGGGTCCCCAGGAGAAAACCCCCTTTTACTTTAGCTTTACTAATATATTTGTGATTTTCCTTTGGGGATCAATAAATTATTCAATTCAAGATGGCAGAATAACTTCAAAGTTTAATCTGAACAAACCACAAGACTTCTGGAACAATCTCTTGTGGACCAAAGTACAGATTTGGATAAAACCCAGGAACAACATCTGTCATCCGGCACAGTGGTGGGAGTGTGATGATGTGGGCTTGTTTACTTCTACAAACTGTTGAATAGTAAGCTTTTCTCAGTCTTTTTTTTCATCCTCACTGCTTTTGCATTTTGACTTCTTGTTTACTTAGATAATACAGCATAGACGTGTAATAGTGGTTCATAGGTTTTATTTAGCTGAACAAACGACTAGATGACATTTTTCACGGTCCTAAACTCTGAAAGAGGGTGTATGCTGTTTTCACACGACTGTGACGCCGTTTACATGTCGGTTATCGGGTACGATGCAGTCCCCGCTCAGGTACGTTTGTATCAACGAGCTGCTGACTGTTTTTTGTGAGCTGCAGGTCAGAGGTGAACTTTTGTTCATGTTGCAGGCGCAGACGCCGCTGAGGATGAAGAGGTGGACGTGACTTCTGTCGATCCCATAGTTGCCTTTTGCAGCAGGTGAGACACAGAAATTCAACTTACCATAAAAGTGGGAGCAACCTTTCCACTTTGATCTGACAAAAAAAAAAAAAAAAAGAATCCAAACATGCTGAAGATTACAGTGTTGCTAGTTCAGGGTTTAAAAGGTCTTCATCAATATTTTATTTATTGTTCATACCTTCTTCTTTTAAAACTGCTTTGAAAGAACTTACGGGCCTGTTTTGACCAACCCCTGGGTTGAAGCCTTTACAGAGCAATGAACAGCTGCAGTTCATCAACTGAACACTAGGGGCTTCCTCCACACACAAGTCAATCTGCATTGACCTCCGTGTCAAAAATGTTTAAGGTTACGACAGAAATAAACATCTTTACAGCCTAGAAGTCACATCCATGACTGCTGCACTGTGGGGATTTTCTTTTCCACCTCGTGAGCTGATGCTGGTAGGTTTGCCCGACTGCGGCAGGTCTAAGCAGCATCAGTGTATCTGAAGTCCTTTTGTCATAGCATAGACAACACAAGTAAGCCGCACACTTTGAAACAGCCCCGCCCACCCATATACAATGTAATTGGCTTAATCTAGCTGTATCTGTAGTTGATGCTTGTAGTGAGGCGTGAAAAGTTAAAGATTCCCAGACCTTTGATGGAAGCTACGCTGCCACTTTGACTCATGGAACTCGCAAATTAGTTCGGCAACACTTGACGTCATCCATTTACAGTCCGTTGAAAGACACTTCTAGTATGTGTGTGCGAGGGGTTAGCTTGCGAGCAGCAGGCTGATTTATGCTTCTGCGTTAAAGCTACAGTGTAGGCTACGGCGTACGTGACGTGACCCTCTCTCCTACTGTAACCATGATGCAGACCACAAGATACGTAATTGTTTGTTTTTCATCTTTGAATTTCCCACTGCTGTTTCTTCGTTGTTTTCAAGGTTTCTGTGATGTCTAAAAACGACTGATGCTCTACATTTATCAGCTCCAACTCACATGACTTTTTTTTTTTTGTTGTTGTTGCTGGTATGTCTGAGCTACATACAGGAAGTAAGCTAACAGGAACTCTGCATTGTGAGCTGCAGCGCTGCAGAAAACAAATCCACACTGCCATTAATGGTTGGTGGTGGAATTACAGTGCAGCACAAACACTAACACAGAGGTATAAACGCCACTGTAGAGCTATGTGTAGCCTGCATGAGTTGATGCTACACAGAAACAAAAGTCAACCTGAACTGATCAAAGGCCCCAGCAGAGCTCTACTAGTCCTGGTTTCAGGTCTTCCAGTACTGGTTTCAGCTCTGTTAGGGTTAACAGCGGTTCCAGGATAAAACTAAAAGGCTCGCTGAATCCCTGTGAGTGGAAATGCACCTAAAAGCACTTTTCAGAAAACCTGTGACATCTGAGTGTTTGTCCAGTTCTTTTAATGGAGTTTGTTTTGTGTCTTTTGACACACCTCAACATTTTAAAATCAAGCCAGAGCTTGTTTCTTCATGTAGCTTTTAGATTATATCTGTTCACGTCCAGGACTGGAGAACATCAGTGCAGTTTTAACTGTCATCCTTGTGTCCATTTTTTGCAAACTATTATTCTGATTTTTCCCCAGTTGATTTTATTTTTCACGCCTTCTGATTGCCAGTATGCTACTATCTCAGGGTTCGTTGTTTACATCTTCAAGTCTAATAAGTACATGTCACATCTGCAGTGATGAGGAGATAGAGGACTACAAAGCCCTGCTGTATCTGCCCATTGCCCCTGAGGTCGAGGATCCAGAGGAAAACCCGTTTGGACCCCCACCTGACGCCTCGGCCCAGACCGGAGCTCCAGAGGATGCGATGGCCGGCGGGGACAAGAAGCAGAGGCAGCCTTCTTCTGAAGGAGGCCCGGCCAAGAAGAAGGCTCGGACCACCACCATTGAACTGCAGGGGGTGCCCAGTGACGGTGAGGGAAATGATGTGTAACCATGGTTACAGGTGTACATGATGGCCAAATGATGTCATCAGCTGCTGGAATCTGGACACTTTGTTTTATGTAGTTTGCTCTTTAATTTGGGGATTTGACTGCTTTCTGAACAGCTTAAACTTGACTTGAACTTGTTTTTAGTGAAGATTACTGCAGTTTTTCACACTTACAGTGTAGAGTTGTACCCTGTCGTAATACACAAACTTATTCCAGCTAGATTAGGTCAGCTAATGTCTGCTGCTATCTTGGTTTTGAAGTGATGGCTGAACTCTGGTCACGTTTCCACCTTCTTTTTTTTCTCAGAGCTGCACCCCCTACTGGGCGTGAAGGGGGATGGCAAGTCCAAGAAGAAGGCGGCGGGCCGGCCCAAAGGCTCCAAAGGTAAAGACAAAGATTTCCCCTTCAGGCCCAAGCCCTACAAGGGTGACCGGCCCTCCTTTCCTGTGGTGCCCGAAGTCATGGGCAGCTCTGCCCCGGGAGGAGGACTAGGAGGAGGAGGAGGAGGGATGAAGGGCAGGGCAGAGGGGTGCCTGGCGTCAGGTAAGCCCACCCCCACCCCCGCTGCTGCTGCTGCTGCTGAGTGTGGAGGCTCTGCTAGCCATGCTGCCCTGCTAGTCTGACTGACATATTATCAGCTGGCCTGTTTTCAAAGTACCACCCCACCCCTGTACTGCTTATACACCCCCTACCCCACCCCACCCCAGTCCCTAACCACACACCTCCCTGACAGAGACCAATCTGGAAAGACACAGTCTGGAGTTCAGAACGGCTGATCAAACATGGACGTCTGCTCATGAAACTCATTGGTTCGTTCGAAATCTGTTGATAAACTGAAGGTAACCAACTACGTCACTTGTAGCATGGCTGCGGAGCCACTCAGATCAGTCTATCCTTGTAGAGCCACTCAGATTAGTCTATCCTTGTAGAGCCACTCAGATCAGTCTATCCTTGTAGAGCCAATCAGATCAGTCTATCCTTGTAGAGCCAATCAGGTCAGTCTGTCCTTGTAGAGTCTCTGAGGGGGTTTAGTGTGATGATGACAGAGCTGATTCGTTGTTGTCTGGATGGTGAACAGAGGTGGTTTAGATCCGCTTTGACATCAACAGTTAATTAAACACTTGGACTTCTGTCACAGTCCCTAATGTCAGGTTCTCACTGTACCATTTTTAGTTTAATCAGATTAATTTAGCTCACATTTCTTGACTTGGCGGTAGAGTAGATATCAGTAGATAATTAATCTACAGCATGTTAAACTGTGTGACTGAACATACGTTGAATCGTGGCTACAACAAATAAATCTGAATGTATTTCAGGATCTAAATGCAGCGTCATCACATTATTAGCAGGTTGCTGCTAAAGTGCTCATGCACCGGTGACTCTAAAGTTAGCGTTGTCTTAGTGGTGTTGGTGGTTTATAAATAGTCAGACACATCTGGTAAACTTGCTCTCATGATAAAGTCCCTCTTCTCTCCAACACTCGCCCGTCAACTTTTGTTGCTCTGAATGCATCTCCTTGTTTGTTTCTCTGATTGGTTTTGGCTCTAATCATCTGTGTGCAGACGCAGTTTGAGAAACAACAGTTGGTCCTCCTGAATGAGGAGGTCCTATGGCTGGTTTTCAGACCCTGTGTCTGTCCAGATGTGGCTCTGATCTTTCAGATTACAGTGGTGCTTCAGCAGACTTGAACCTCCAGACTGTGACTTTGTCCCGGTGCCTCTGTGAACCACAGCAGCGCTGCAGCTGAGCTGTGGTTTGCAGACGTGGTGGATTCGGTGCAGCTTATTTCCCTGTTGGCTATCTGATCAGTTTGCATCTACTTCCTGCTTGGCCTTTTACCCTCCTGCTCCACCCTCGCCTCGCTCCGTGGGCTTTCCATGTCACACCAGTGTTTGTCTGCAGCTCTGATGCTCAGGTGTCGTCTTTCCTGGTGACTGTTTCCTGTTCATGTCTCCACTTCCTGCAGAAGTATGGAGTGTGTTTAATAAAAGTGTGTTCAGAATTAACCCGAGGCAATTAATTAGCGCATAGATGGAGAGCAATGACTGTTTCTAGTCATCTAATAAAGAAAACATCTTCATGCTTAGATTACAGAAGTTAAAAAGGCCACCATGCGCCCATGCTCGATATAAATTATTGCCTCCTTAAGTTTTTTTTATTATTATTATTACCATTATTATTATTATTCCTGAATGAGGTGTATCACATGACTTCTTCAGAGGACGAAATGTATGAAGTCCTGACTGTAGCTCTGAACACATGAGACAGAATAAAACTGACCTGCTGCTGCTTTAAACCGTTTTCACTTTCAGGGATTTATCTTGTAAAATAAAGACTTTGTTTGGGAAAGAAAAAAGATTAAATCATGTGAAGCTACAGAGAACAAACTTTATTTTCCTCTTTTTATAAAAAGTGCTGCAAATCCTCAGCTGAAAAAGGAGAATTTAAAAAAAGGAAGTCCGTCTCCATATGATTCTATTTAGACGTGGTTACTCTTGTCTTAATTTAAAGTTGATCCAAAGTACACGTTTATGTCTACGTCAGATAATTCTGTTAACACAATTCTAAGTATATGATGATTTTTTTTGTCTTTATATACCACCTCAAATGATCTGAAATGAAAATATCCAGACGTGATGAAAGTGTAGACTTTCAGCTTTAATTTAAGAGGTTTTGCAAAAATGTGACTTTGACCATTTAATGATTACAGACGTTTTAATCAAAGTAGCTGCAGTGAAGCAGGGATGGTCTGGACTTGATGTCAGGTGTTGATATGAGCTCAGAGAAAGTGAAGGAAGTCACATTGAATTAAAAAAAAAAAACGCTGCTTTGTCCAAATAATTTTGAGCCTGAAAATAGTGGCACTTTGCTAAAAATGTCTGTAAGTCCTAAATGGTGATTGTGAAACCGCTTAAATGAAATGCATCACATCTTGGTTATTTGATTTCAAACCTGTTTTCGTGGAGTATAAAGGCTGAAATCATCAGCTTTTGTCTGTCGCTTTCTCTCAACTTTCTATGAAATGTGAATATTTGTAAAAGGTGAAGACGTAAGTGTTTGGAGCTGAGTGGTGAGTAAAAGCTGAGTGTCGTGTTGTAAAATGTGCGTAACTTTGTGACGTCTTCAGCTCCAGTGCGTCTGACAGTCGTGCGTTCTTCTGCAGGAAGTCTGGTCTCACAGACGTACAAACAGCACGACATCGGAGGGATGGACTGACGCTCGCTCGCTCCCTCGCTCGCTCGCAGAGCGCCTCAAAGAGACACAGATGGTCAAGTGTACAGATTTTGAATCATGAGCTCGTTGGGTATGCAGACTGTTTCTGGACCAGAGACCAGCACCACAGGGAGCCTTCTGTGCTCGGATCACCCGACAGAGGACCAGGAAGCAGCCGAGACGTCCTCCGTCTCTGTAGGAGTCATGTATAGAAGCACCCATGTCCTGTTAGTGTGTGTTGTCTTTCCTGTTGTTTTATACATATTAAAACTTTGTGATTTGTAAATGATGGTGTGATTTTGTCTTTAACGGGAATCTTCTGAAAATGCCTCAGAGATGCTGTACAGCAGCTGATATCAGGGGGCGGAGTCAGCTACTCACCTCCATCTCCTCCTCTGCAGGGCGGTGCCTCTTTTTCTCACATCAAAACCTACAGAATCCAGTCCAACCCTCATCCTGTCTGATTTATTCAGCAACCTCGGCCACAAAATGCAATCAATACTTGATGCAGTTGCTCCCAGTAAAACCAAGAAAATAACTAAAAAGGACTATCCCATGGAAAATGAAACACATCCTGGAACTCAAAAAAAACAGTGTAGAGCTGCTGAAAAAACAAACGTGCTGTACATAAAAACATTTTCACTGAAAAACTCCAAACATACATTAGCAATTCAGAAACGACGACAAGCATACTTCTCAACGCCTACAACGTTTCAGCACCATCGATCCCAAAACTCTTCCTCAGAGCTCCCAGCTTCGAAACGTGAGGAGTTTTCTGGCTGCTTCGGGGGGGTGAAGTAATCAGCATCAGGTCTGGTACCTGCCAGCTAAACGCACACAGTGCTCTTTTACCCTCATCATGTTGACCATGCGATGATGGGAACGACCGTTTGGACCTGGCTGATGCAAATCCACTGAGGAGAGTAGAACCAGAACTGAAATCCTTCACGTTCCCTCGATGCTATCCCAGCCTGATCCCAGCCTGACCTTTAAAGCTATTTTTAACTATCTGAAGACGTACCACTCGCTACAGCTTGGTGTCTTCCCCAGCGATGGAAAAACAGCTTTGATCAAACCGCTTTTAGGAAAAGGGAACTTAGATATTTTATCAGCTTGTAGTTACGGACCAATTTCAAGTAAAATTTTACAGAAACTAGTTTTTACTCAAGAACTAAATTTTTAAACTAACACTAAATCAGAAATGTTTCAGTCAGGTTTTAGGTCACACCTACAGCACTGAGACAGCTCTCTTAAAAGCAGTAAACAACATCAGAAATAACCTGGAACAAAAACAAACTTACAGTTCTGGGACTACTGGACCTCAGCGCTGCTTTCAACACTGTTGACCACAAAATTCTTTTTAGTAGATTAAAAAGTAGATTGAGCATGTTGGCCCGTCTGGGAATTTACCTCCTACTTCCATGTGGAGTAGCACAAGGATCAATTTTAGAACCACTTATCTTTAACTTACACATGTTAGCCCTCGGTGGTGTCATCAGCTATGCTGATGATACTCAGCTCTATCTAGCCGTGTCTGCTGAGGACACTTGACTCACCTAACCCTAACCCTAATCCTAATCCTAACCCTAAACCTGGATGTCAGAATTTTTAAAGCTCAACCAGGAAAAGACAGAAGTGCTTGTTGTTGGTTCTAAAGCTCAGAGAGAGAAACTGGCCTCCAAATTAAGCTCGTATGGACTAAGCCAAGAGGCAAGGAACCTGGACATTTCATTTGATTCTGATTTTAATTTTTAACTGCATGTACGCCAGGTAACAAAAACTGCCTTCTATCATTTAAAAAGCATTGCAAAGTGAAGCCACTTCTCTCTCTGAGCAACACAGAGACTGGTGCTCACATTTATCTCTAGCAGGTTAGACTTGTTTAACGCTCTCCTCTCTGGTCTACCAAAATTACTATAAATAGATAACAGTTAATTCAAAATTCAGCAGCTCGACTGCTGACAGAGAGCAGAAGGAGACCACGCATTACACTTGTTTTAAAATCTTTACACTGGCTGCCTGTTAGTTTCCGTATTGATTTTAAAATTCTTTCATCAGTTTTTAAGGCGCTACATGGCGTTGCACCAGAGTCCATCTCTGAGCTGCTTTTAGTCTACGAACCAGGAAGGCCCCTCACATCCTCTGGTTCTTCTCTTTTAGTTGTTCCACAAGAAAGAACGAGAACATCTGGTGAAGCTGCTTTCAGCTTCTATGCTCCAAAGCGCTGGAACGGCTTGCTGGAGGATCTAATTATTGTTTTTAGTTTGTATTTCTTTTTATGGTTTTTATTCTTTTTTAAAATCTTGCATTTCTTCTCAGTTCAATCACTGTACAGCGCTTTGAGTTACATGTCATTTGTATGAAAAATGCTAGAGAAATAAAGTTTGATTGATTTATTGATTTTTCACCACCTACTTCTGAGATACAGCAACACAGCAGGGTGTGAAGGGCTGCCTTTGATTGCGTCATCCCTCTAAACTCCCAAAAATATACTCTGAAGCAGGAACATCATCAGCATTCTGGTTCCCATCATGATACTGGTTAAACTGGCCTGCCTTCCAGCTGTGGTCAGAGTTCCAGCTGTTCCCACTACTGCATCATGTGCTGATGAATTTTCACAACTTTTTGTTGTAAAAAGCTCTTTTTTCATAAATGATCACATTTAACAAAAATCACGATTTTAAACATTAAATCACAACTGTTGTAAAATCAGGGAATGTACGAAACTGCTACTTTTTGACAAAAATTTCCAAGCTTCTGTAGAAATACTAAAAAGTAAAGAAAATTCATTGTAAAATTGTGACTTGCAAAATCTCAGCCTTTTAACTTTTTTGCAACTCGTGTTGTATTGACTTTTTGTATATTGACAATTTTTAACATAAAATAATGAAGTTTATGTCATTTAATCCAACTTTTATAACCATTAATCAGATGAGCTACTGAAATTGTCCACTTCTGCAGCTTCTCCTTGGGCAACGCCCCTCCCACCTGTCCCGGCCTGCCCTGTCGCTCTGACCAATCACAGAGAAGGAGGCGGTGCAAAATGAGAATAATGGCAGCAGGGAGTGGTTCATTAACGTGTCCGTCACAGTGCACGTGAAGCTGGACAGATTTAACCGGAAACACACTTCTGCGAGCTTAACCTTAAGAGTCCAAAAAGTTTAATGGTTTATCAAATTAGAAAAATAAATTTAATTTGAAAAGAACGGTAGAGAAAGCATATTAGACAAGAAAGAAGTTATAAAAAAAATATCTTTGGCATTTTTAAGAGATATCTGCAGTAACAATGACTTTTTGATACTTGAGAAACTCATCTGCACACGCCAGAATATTAATGACTCTGTTTTAGCAGATTTAATTATTGTTGCGGTGTTATCCTTTAACTTTCATTGTTATAAAGACTTGATTGTCTTGATTGATATTATAAAGAAACAAAGTCATTCTTGATTTTTGTTGTTTTTGATGAAGAAGCATAAATGCTATGAGCAAATTTTACACTACTTTTGTGAATCTCCTTAGCAGACCTATGTGTGTCAATATATATATATATATATATATATGTGTGTGTGTGTGTGTGTGCGTGTGTGACAAAAACATGGCTTTTTGCAACAATCATAACTTAACAGCAA
>JBAMYA010000020.1:372870-390069 GCA_037176975.1 Arrhamphus sclerolepis
TTCTGGACCAGTTGAAGGTTTTTAACAAGGCTGCTTGTACAGCAAGAAAATAATGAATTACAGTAATCCAGTCTAGAGGAGACGATCTGAAATCAGTCTGATAAATATGACTGGAACCATTTTGATGCAGTTCCTCTAAGTCCTGCTCTGATCTATTCAGAAGAATCTTCATTCATTGAACGAAGCAACCCCCCCCCCCAATCTAGGTCTGACCTCTGACCTCCAGATGTGATGGAGGTGTGGTTTTAAGGTCTTGTTGTTGCCAGGTGACGGTCCGTGATGCCCTGAACCAGGCCATGGACGAGGAGCTGGAACGGGATGAGCGCGTGTTCCTGATGGGAGAGGAGGTGGCGCAGTACGATGGTGCCTACAAGGTGAGAAAGACGGCGGTCTGAAGTGGCGTAGGACGCTTGTTAGTTCTTAGTTAAGACGGAAATGGACACATGGCGACTTAGACGCTAACGAGCTGGTCTTTCATTATTTGGTTCGTGCAGGTGAGCAGAGGTCTGTGGAAGAAGTACGGCGACAAACGCATCATCGACACGCCCATCTCTGAGGTGAGACGGCAAGTCACATGACCTCTGTGTTGTATCAGCTCCAATCAGAAATATTCACTTTTTAAATCTCCTCCAGATGGGATTCGCTGGCATCGCTGTGGGAGCCGCCATGGTGAGTTCCTATTGGCCAGAGACACGTCTGCCTCTATGCTGTTATCTGTTCACAAGTCACCAGTCTGTTGACAAGTCTGTTCACAAGTTGCGAGTCTTCTCAGAAGTAGGCTCAGAAGTTGCGAGTCTGTTCACAAGTTTGTTTACAAGTCCACTCATGCGTCTGTTCAAATGTCTGCTCACAAGTCCAGTCAAGAGTCACAAATCTGTTTACAAGTGTGTTCACGAGTCATGAGTCTGTTCGAAAGTCTGTTCAAGCGTCACAAGTCTGATCAAGAGTCCATTCACGAATCTGCTAATGAGTCTGTTCACAAGTCCACTCACAAGTGAGTCTGTTCGTGGGTCCGCTCATGAGTGAATCTGTTCATGAGCAAGTCACGAGTCTTTCTATGAGTGTGTTCATGAGCGAGTCTGTTCACAAGCGAGTCCGCTCGCTAGCCCACTCACTCGTGAGTTGGTTCTCGAGTCTGCTCATGATATGAGTCTGTTTACGAGCGCGTTGTTCACAAGTCCGTTAACAAGTCTTTTCATGGGTCTGTGCATGAACAAGTCCGCTCACGAGCGCACTCACAAGCAAGTTCGTTCACAAGTCGACTCACAAGTGAGTGTTCATGAGTCTGCTCACGAGTGAGTTCACTTATTGAATTTCCCTTCTGGGATAAATAAAGTATTTTTTTTTCATTCATGAGCGAAACTGTTCACGAGTGACTCTGTTCACCAGCGACTCTGCTCACGAGTGAGTCCGAATGAGCAAGTCCATTCATGAGTGACTCCACTTATGAGCGAGTCCATTCACGAGTCTGCTCACGAGTGTCTGTTCACAAACGAGCACGCTCACGAGCGAGTCCGTTCACGAGTCTGCTCCTGAGCGAGTCTGTTCACGAGTCTGCTCAGGAGTGAGTCTGTTCACAAACGAATCTGTTCATGAGCAAGTCTTTTCACAAGTCCACTCACGAGTTCTTACAGTCTGCTCATGATTCAGGACCAGTTGCATCTGTCAGCCAGGATATCAGCTGGGGGTTAAAGGTGATAATGGTTGTGGTTCCTCCAGGCCGGCCTTAGACCCATCTGTGAGTTCATGACCTTTAACTTCTCCATGCAAGCCATCGACCAGGTCATCAACTCTGCAGCCAAGACCTACTACATGTCCGCCGGCCTGCAGCCTGTCCCCATCGTCTTCAGAGGACCCAACGGAGCATCTGCGGGCGTCGCCGCTCAGCACTCGCAGTGCTTCGCCGCCTGGTGGGTCGCGTCACCTCGAATGGCTGGATTCTAGTGTCAACTGTTGGTGGACCTGCTTTTACCATGGATGCTGTCTCTGTCTACAGGTACTCTCACTGTCCAGGTCTGAAGGTGGTTAGTCCCTGGAACTCAGAAGATGCCAAAGGTCTTCTGAAGTCAGCCATCAGAGACGACAATCCCGGTGAGGGGAAGATCGGCCCCGTAACCGAGGGACGCCCCTCCGGCCCCGTAACCGAGGGACGCCCCTCCGGCCCCGTAACCGGGGGACGCCCCTCCGGCCCCGTAACCGGGGGACGCCCCTCCGGCCCCGTAACCGGGGGACACCCCTCCGGCCCCGTAACCGGGGGACACCCCTCCGGCCTCAACAAGGAGCCTGATGTTACGAAGTGCTTATTAAAAAAGTTTAGCCTTAGTGTTAACTAATCAGACACGACGATTCAAGGCAAATTAATACAACTTTTAAATGAGAATAGTGACTTGATTTCTTTCCAAAACTTTTTAGGATTGGCGAGATTATTAGTTATTTTAGCAAGATAGAAATCAGATTTTGTCTTTCACAGAAGTCGAGTAAATCTGTTTCTTAATTGCAGTCCTGAGGGCTCCTGACCTTTGTGCTCTAGCCCATATGAGCTTTTACTTTGAAAGGGCCATGTTTGTTAATAATACCAGTGAATCAGTTCTAAGCTAGCTCCACATCATCCTACAAGGCTAGTCTCTCCCAGTTGAAACAGTAGTGGTGCTAAAATACGACCCTGAGACCACTGACGATAAAACACCACTGACCTTCACTATTCAGTTAAAAAAATCAAACAGCCAACGCAGAACAGGATCAACATGGTTTGTCTTTGGTCTTTCTAGTAAAATCTGAGGCTGAATGAAGTTAAAAGCAGAAGAAAAGTCAATAAAAAGCATCTCCGGATCTGTAACTCGCTAACAGCACCATCCACCTCTGCTGATTTCTCAACACAGAAATGATAATAATTAATGATTATTATCGTTTCCCTTTGAAGGCGGAGCGACACAGGGCTCCAGACTAACTTTTTTTCACTGGGGCACAAGGGCCTCTAACTTAAAATAGGGGTGCAAACAAAATATTTAGGGGTGCACATGTTAAAATACAGGCAATGCAAATATGCACGTTTCTGCTTATTTCCAGTGTTACTCGTACGTAATCTGGCAATAAAAACAGGAGCTGTTTTAAATTCAATGATACATTTTATTGTGAGCGTCAGCATAAACAATCACTGACAGTACAGAACTAGATTAAGAAAATATACATTCAAAAATCATGTCTTTGTACAGACTATGTTGTTTGACTTCATTTAAGTAAACAGCGTTATGTTTTACTAGCGTGTCGTACGTCTTCCATCTGAGTTGTGCCTCTAAATTCGGCAAATTGTGTCTTCCTGGCATGATGTGGACATTGACAGCAAAACTTACAGTTTGTTGAATTGCTGTCTTTGCTGTACTGAAGTAAACTCACACAGCCATTTGTCACCAAAACTGCTTTTTCTTTTCTTTTTTTCAGCTGTAGCTGAGTCAGGACTAGCGATGTGACTTTTGGTCAAAAACACTATTCGAAATTCGATTCGAAAAACGAGCCCACCGCCCACTCCTCACACACACACACACACACACACACACACACACACACACACACACACACACACGATGACAGACAGGGTGAAAGCGGTAACGGTTTAGTGAATCAACGATAGACTTCCAAATCACAGAACAGTGAACTCTTCACTGAGTAATTCACCTCACATATCAAACAATAATATAGGCTTTCAATTTTATTTTATTTTCCATTTCTATGCAATCACGCCTATTTTCATGCCTGTGTGGCAGAACCGCGGGTGAAACAGCCCATTTCGGCAACGATATTTAAAGCATTTGAACAGTCAGAGCAGAATAAACCTATGTTACATATTTGTTCAAAAAAATCAACATGTCAGCGTGGTCGGGGGGGAGACGGGCAGCGCAGCCTATTGACAGTTAGACCGGCTGCAGAGAACACGCGCTCCGACGGCACGGACGTTGTAGGCACACACAGGTAGGCACTCGCCAACTTTGCCAGGCGGAGGTATCTCTATTGATTGCCTTTAAGTTAGGAACTAGGAAACGCCTTATTTTTTTTCTTTTTTTTAGTGGAAGGCAGCGTAAGCCAAAACGGCATTCGGAATTACTATTCATTATTCCAACTTGTAACGAATATTCGACTATTCGAAAATCATGTCCCATCCCTTATTTCTACCCACACTCCAAGGGGCTAAGCCCCCCCAATCTTTCAATCTTAGTGACGTCCCTGTCTTTCAGCACCTCCTAAATTGGTTTTCAGCTTCACACAGAGGGACAACTTGAGGACGAACAGTTGAACGTGTGTGTGTGTGTGTATGTGAGAGTTCAGTTCCAGTTAACATGTATGTTTGTGTTCAGATAAAATACCATGAAGAATTTGAAAAGAGCAAGACTCGAAGCGATGCGCCTCCTCCTGAAAACAGAAAAGGTGTGGAATATCTTTACACATCGACTTTGTCCTCCAATTAACTACTTGACTTTGAACATGTGTTTTATTTTTTATGGGTGTGTGTTTGTGTGTTTAGACAATGAAGAGCAAAAACCTAACCCTCAGAGATTCAACCTACCTGCTGGTCAAATGCGGCCTGCTGCTGGAGCACCATCTAGTGGAGGGGTGAGGATATTGCATGCAGATCATCTGTAAAACACCCATGTGACGCCACAAGAGCATCATGGGAGCCGTACTGATGATGGTGATACATTCGGCTCAGTTTCTCAAAATTGGTTTCTCAGTTTCTTTTCTTCTTTTTTCCTCCTTTTATTTACCTGCACATGCTGGTTTATAGCACCTCCAGTAGGGAAATTTGATGCAAATTAACCCATTTTGTCTGCACGCTCTGTGTTGTGGCTCAGTGGACCTACATATGAGTTCCTCTGTGTGTCTGTGCATGTTCACACCTGTTCAGAGACGTTACCAGGCCATTTACAGCTACGTGGCAGCAGAAGCAGATGAAGTTTCTCTGCAGGAGGGCGATCTGATCTTAGACGTGGAACCAATAGATGAGGGATGGATGTTTGGATGCAACCAGCGCACGGGGCAGCGAGGGATGCTCCCGGTGAACTATGTCAGACCTGTGTGAGACAGAAAGAGGTCCACTTCCCGTCGGTTAGATTTGTTCTTACCACAATGAAACTTTTCAAATAAAAAGAAAAATGGCAATGGGAAAGAAAAGAAATATTGCTGGTCTGTCTTTTCTTTTTTGTTCAGAAATGTGATGATGTATGTTCAAAGTGTTGTGACTGTGAGTTCCCTTTTCAAATTTTGATAATAAAAAGTACATGCAGGGTGAGGAGCAAAGACGACATTCAACACATGAAAAAGAGACAGGTTTGCTGTGCTTCACATCACTTCAACTACTAATGATTATGTAGGGGCCAAACATTTGCCTACATGGACTGCGAGATTGATTAAGATAATGAATTAATCTTTTTCAATCTGATACTAACCTACTTATTAGCACTCGGTGGGCAGAATGCAAGCTTCATGCAGCTCACCAAGTCTTAACTTGTGGCTCGTATGACAGCTTATTGTCATATAAAAATGCAGCCTGCATAAGTGATAAAAACATTTAAAACAGCTTCATCTATTGGCATTACAGATACAACAACTTGGACGGGTGAATCAGGCCAGTGAGGTTTTCATGATTTTTGCCTTTACAACATAATGGATTTGGAATAAAACAATCAAGATGTGATCAAAATGTGAACTTTCAGCTTTTAATATTTTTTTTTTTAAAAAGCACCATTTAGGAATTGCAGCCATTTTAAGCAAAGTACCTATATTTCCATGGCCGTAAAAGTATTTGGACAATGTAATTGTAAATATAACACTTCTTTTTACTTTTTAAGGGGTGAAAATGCCTGCAGTCTGGAGCTAAAGAACATCTGCAGTTTCTGACCCTTTGGACCTTTCATCTTTCGTAAATGGATAAGCATGCTCTATTGGGTTGAGATGAGGTGACCAACTTGGTCATTGAAGTATATTCTATTTACGGCCTCAGACCGCCAGATGTTTTGGCGGCATGTTTAGGGTCGTCCACCTGTACTGTGAAGCACCGTCCCATCAGCGTTGCTGCTGAAAGTGAGCAGAGACACCTCAGAATTCATCTCACCACGTCTGTCAGTCATCACACAAATGCCAATGAGTAGCCGCCATTCCAGTAGTGGTCAACATAGCCATACCATAATACAACCGCCACCATGTTTGACACAGCTGTTCTTTTTCCATTATTCTGATAAGTTTTCTTTCAGTGCCATCTCTTCAAAGCCTAATGGTCCATTTTGGCCTCTTCAGTAAAAAAGCTTCCAACCCAGTACCTGATACCTGGCCATTAAATTTCTTTCCAGTTATACAAATTATTTTGGGCCCTTGAAAGTTCCTTGGTTAAAAATAATGTAATTCATAAATACCATATTTTCTGAAAGCTCAAAGTCCATAATTTGATACATTGTGTTGGTGTATAAAAATGCAAAATTAAGAAAACTGGCATCCATGCAGACCTTCACCAGCACCAGCCTCTCCCAGCAGGTCAGTGCAACTTATAACTAATCACAACCAGAATCTATTACAAGCATCCCAGTACACTGCAGAGCAGCCTCTGTTTGGACCAGAGATGGACTGGTCAGAGGACCCGCTCAAAACTAAACAGGTGGCGTTAATGTTACCACTTATTGGTGTGTATGCAGGTAAATGTGCACACTTGCAGTAAAGTGCACGACAGCTCTAGATACGCACCTAGTTTGTGTAAAATACTGGCATTACACAATCATCCCTGTGTTAAGTATTTCAGCCCTTTAGGGTTATTGTTGTAAATGGTAAACCACCGTCAGCATTTATAAAATTTGATTATACTCGTTTAGTGCCATTTTAGCTGGAAGTCAATGCTTGAGACAGTTTCCATCGTTTAAATGGTATGAACTCGTTCAGTGAAGAGGATTTCCTTCGACCTCCTCAAAAGAGGATGTAGACACGTACGTAAATGCAGAGAGGAATATTTCAATCAACTATTGTTTCTGCAAATTACACATTAAATTGATTAGGGTGGAGTACTTTCCCCAGGGTCAAAACACCATTTTATGACTTTCATACACATTACTACCCCCACCCCCCCCACACACACACACACACGCGCACACACACTTTTAAACAAAACACTTCAAAATGCACCAGGGAACATTAAAGAAATATAGAGACAAATATAAAACGGTAGCTTTATTCAAAAAGAAGTGCACGTTACAACAAGTAAAATTTGGTCTAAAGTGTTTAAAATAAAGACTTTATTTACAAATGTTTAAGTTAAAATGAAGAACATTTAGCACCAGCAATGTTAAAGTCAGCATGAGCACATATTCAAGACAAAACTTAGTTGTTTTTTTTCTTTTTAAACAGACTGGATCAGAATCTTCGTGCAGCGGTAAAAGCAGACCTTCATCCTGTCAGTTCCGGCTTCACTGCAGAGAAAAAGGCCACTCTCTTGTTCATTTTTCTGTGCAACTTTGAGGGCAGCCAGGCGAGCTGGTGTCTGAACAGCTCCGAATTTCTTGCAATGAAATCCTCACATAATCTGGAAAAGGAGGATGAACACACCTCGTTTTAGATGCACTCTACATCGCCCCACTTTCATTTATTCATGAGTAACTGGTATGATGAGACGTGTGCTTAGTCTGCTCAGCAGTAAGACATTATTTACACTTAAATGTCAGTGGAACGGCAGTAATTGTGAGCTCTACTGTGACCTTCTCCACTGCAGACAGTACAAACCCTGCATTCATTTCATGTTTTATCAGCCTAATTCCGTTTGTTAACGTACATCTATTTCTGTTTCAGAACAGCAACACATCGCAAAGTAAATTTGAATTAGTGAGGTGGTTTTAAAATAAATACAAAAAAAAAAAAAAGGTCGAGTTCATCAGGTCACATCAAGAGCAGCCCAAGTCTGGGGATCCGTCTTCAAACTGGAATAAACTGAGTCATACATAAGTATTTGAATCAATGATCTATATTATTCATTTGGAGTTTACTCCAATAACAAATAATAAATAAATAAAAGTCTGTATTTTCAAATATATTCTCAGCAATGTTCCAGTTGATTTATCATAAATCATTTACACACATTCTTAAATGAGTGCCTTAATGATTTGCCCGTTGATATCACCACTCCAAAAATGATTGTTTATAGTTCAGATTATTCTCAAGCGTGTTTGTGAATGAAATGCACAGAATTGTTTAGTGGATGATGGTTGTGAATGTGTCCATGTTACCAGAACTACTCAGACCAACAACACCAGAACGACCACACCTTCAGTCTTTACTCCAAGTCATGATTACAGATTACTGACTTGCAGGCGCAAGTCACAAAAGGTTTCAGGTCATTTATTTTATGGACACGCTGAGCCAGAAGAAAAAAATGTTGGCATCTTTAATAAATGCACCCAGTTATCTTCAAACTCTGGGTAGCATCGTAGTTTTCAATCATGTCATGAGTATAAATAGCTCCAAATGTTTCAGAGTTGTGCTTCTAGAGCTGAAACATAGAATTGTATCCATCTTGTCGTTCAGAGTCATAAAGTTAATCTACCTGAAGAGAGCGTGAGGCTGCGTCTGAAAGATGAGAACGTCCTTGCAGTGATGCTGTGATGGAGCCCTCAGAACAGCCACCTGAAATCAGGAGGGTTATAAACATTAATAAAATGTTTGTTTAAATACAGAAAAAAAAAAAGTTTGAACCCTGAGTAAAAATGTGAGTCAAACCCGTCTATAGTTGTCCACTTTCAATCCAGACTAAATAACGGATACTTTATTGTTCACTAAAGTCCTCATTTAGTGCCGCTTTTTTCCATCTTTTCAGATTAAAACTGAAATGTTGTGACACCTATTGGGTAGATTGTGGCGTAATCCAGTTACACAGAATTGTGAAATCTGAACATCATTTATTAGATTGATCAAAAACCAAACAAACATTGAATGGACATTGTTGGTTTCACAAGTGAAATCATCACCACACGGTGCAGCTGGACTTCATACTCTGAGTCCTTAAGCCACTTAAGCTAAAGAATTATATAACAGCTTTAGTCACTGAGCTGCTGGTTCACTCAAATGACCTTAGGTGTAATGAGGTTTAAAAAGGTATATTTAAAAAGGATAAACAGTCATGCGGTGGCCTCTTGGTCACGTCTGCAAGGAAAACATTTCAACTACATGCCTGCTGTGTAAACAAGAGAAAGAGGAACTGGCCACTTCTCATGACCTACCGAGTCCACGCGGATGCAGAGGTTGCTGCTTCCTCCGAAGACCACGACATCGCCGTCACTTCCTGGGCACGCTGTGTGACAGACTCTGAGGAGCGAATGCAGAGAAAAACACTCTTAAATACAGAACAGACTCAGGCAGAAGTTGTTTTAAAAAAGAACGTGTGCATGTGACATCTCAGGTTTGTCTATTAGAAACTCATTCTATTGATAAACTGGAAGTTTCCAAGTTATATTGTGACATATAGCCTAAATATGTTAAAATAAAAATAAAAATGAAGTAATTATGGCTACTCTTACCTGGGTTTGTCCTTATGGGAATGTGTCACCTTGGTCCACTCCCTCCTTTGTGTGTTAAATTGCCAGCCATCATCTAAAAGACACCGTTTTGTGACAGTTTATTTAATTCTGTTTGCAAAGCATCATGGATATTCTGCATCCACTTTATAATGAAGAAGTGATTTACATCTCTTCATGCACTGGAATTGGAGACCGACACTAATTTGAGGGCTCAGACTTACTGAGGGTGTTTCCATCTGTGCCGAGGCCACCGTATATGAAGAGCGTGTGATCTGATGTGGGTGTCATGGTGTGCATCGAGCGCCCCAGGGGTGCACAAGAGGAGGAGATGTCACTGAGAAGAGAGAGAAAGAGAGAAAAAAAGAGCAATGATACAGAGATGAAGCAGCATGGAGCATTAAGGATTTCAAAAATATGTTACTCATGATGCATGCGAGAAGGAGAAAAAAAAAAAAAGAAAAACTCACAGCTGACTCCAGGTCCACGTCTCCAAGTCCAAGCAGAACATATCCAACTCTGCTGTTTCCTGCCAAGAAGAAGGAGGGGAAAAAAGCACACAAGAGGAAAAAGACTTCAGAGGCCATGTGTTGATAGTCTACAAGCGTAACATCAATCCATCCAAGCAGTCTGATGACTACAGGAGACATAACCAGCTCCCCAACAGCAAAAACCTCAGTTTAGAGTGAAACCTACTTCATCCCCGACGCATCAGAACATAAAATGTTTTTGCTCATAACATGATTCTAATAAATGAACCATATTTTTATGGTTAATTAAATAAAGAACTCCAGAAAAACAGTTTTGATATCTGGTGAGCATGCAGCTGCATCTGAGCCCTGCAGCCACTAGAGGTCTCACACGCTACAAGGTCAGCCTAAATATTTTACATCTGTGAAAAAATAAGAATTAATGTTATCATTTGATGCCTAAATAAAAAAAATTTAAAAAAATTAAGTTTTTCACTGTGAAGAATTTACATTATGCACCATGTGTTTGATTCAAAAGTGTTTTCTTGCCAATTTTAATGTTAGGGAGTGAACGTTTGTTTTCCATCTTGAAACTTTACATTCCACCGTGCATTATTCCCCCTTGAAATGTCCCTAATGAACCATTTGTTTGCTTGCTTCATATATTTCACCAGCTCACTTGAATTGGAATTGAAGATTCACAACTGTTTTCTTCATGCAGTTTTCCTAATGCGTCACCATGACTAAACTTAATGGGGTTTAAACCCCTCATTGCAGTGCAATATTACAAGTTACTGCGCCCAAGACCAACAAAAAGCTGAGATGGAAGCCACTGATGTCAAGATGAGGAAGGTCCTCATGGTGCATTCAGGGTTCACCAAGTTCAGCACCATGAGACCGGACAGAGCATCAAAATCCACATCCAGGATGAAACATCAAAATTCAAGAAGATAGCAGTTTATCATGTGGGAGGGGGCTAAGTGAATGCCTGAGGAAGCAGAAATCCACACCACAGATGACCACTAGATTTAGAAGCTCTTTTCCCCTCCTTCAAGTAACTACCTTTGACGTCGAAACATTAAATCCAACCAAAAATGACTCATAAGGAAAATTCAGTAGTCGCTGGATGATTTCTACATCCTTACATTCACATTAATGAACTGTAAATCTAACCTGTAACAGAAGCCCAAAGCATGGAGCCTATAATCCAAACATGTCTATCAAACTTCAACATTAGCCTGCCGTTTTACCAGATTACATTCCTTTGAGAACATCTTCTGCCTGATTTTAGCTTCTTCCACTCACCAGACATTAAAGGTGAGGGAGTAAAGGAAAGGGCTCTGTGCAGACACAGTGTAGGTCTTCTATAAGCTTATAGAAAATCATTTTTCCTGGTTTCAGGCTTCGTACATGGGGGCACAACAGGAAAGGGATGTTGAAACAGGAAATAGCCTTACCCAAACTGTTACTGCAAAGTAGGAAGCACACTCCAGTCTAAAATATCATGCATGCTGCAACATAAAGATTCCCTCAGCGAGGATCTGTAAACTCACCACTCCACCAGTGACGTAGCCTTTGTTCCCCAGCAGGGCACTGGCATGGCAGCCTCTAGGAGCAGGAGCAGAACCCTGGACAGAAATACCTCATTACACCCTTTAAACTGTACAAAGAGATGACACAGCATCAAAAGCAGATGATTAATTATTGTCTGGGTCTCCCTCTGCCCTCCCTAAAAGCTCACATCATCACCTTGAGATCACGTCAGTCCTTCAAATCTTTACTACGTGAACTCAAGGTAGCTGATAAGCAACATCCCTGTGAAGGTAGGAATTCCTTTCCCTTCTCAGAGCGCCATGCCAGCTTGTCTTCTCCAATAACAAAGCTGATGTATTAACCAATACGCACCAGAGTGTCCATGTGATGTAGACACAATGTCCATCTTTGTTCTCTGCCTTGTTTTTAAGTCACCAATGAACTTCAAATCACATTGCATTTGTTGTACCTCAGAACATTTGGCTCCTGTTTTGCTGATAAAAAGTAAATTCCAAAGAGTCATAACCCCCTTAACCTAAAGAAATTAGATAATGATCTTCCTGCACTTTGCTTTAAAAGCCAAATTGTTGGACATTGTCCAACTTCCAAATTACTTTTCTTTCCTGGTTACAAGTTGGAAAGTCAATCAATGCACAACAAACAGCACCATTTAAAATTAAATGTTAAATCAAAAGATTCAAAGCTTTTATTTCCCCCTTAAGATTCATGGTTAAACATGGGGAGGTTGTCCTTGAGCATGACACTGAAGCCCAAGTTGCCCCCCATTATTGTTTTGCAGAGAATAGATAAGGTAAATACCAGTGCAGACCATGTAGGTCATTTGAGTTTAAGTGTTTTGGGCAGGGCAGCAGACCCAGGACATGCTGGAGTGATTAGATCTCACAACTGGGAACGCCTCAGCGTCCTCCCAGAGGAGGTGGCTGAGGAGAAGGGTCTCTAGACCTCTATTTAGGCTGCAACCAGGAGGCAGCTCAGCAGAAGTCGATGGCTAAATACACATTTCCGTTAAATTTAAAACTAAATAAATAAATGCTTTGCATACAGTAGCAGTTGGTCTTCAGCCTTCTACATTACTTCCCCTGTGCCCATTAACACCCACTTCATTGTCAACTTGCGTTGTACAAACACAGAATGAAAACAGGCCTGCAGGCAGTTAAACTTGCCATTGTCTGTAGTAACAGGGTTCACACATGCACAGAAACCAAAAACAAATGAAGACCAGATCCTCCCGCTTCACTCACTTGAGTCTCTGGCCTGCTCCACGTGGCCGAGTGTGCGTCAAACACATTGATCTCATTGTTCCACCCCCAACACCGAAATAAAGTGTCTCCAATCGTTGTCTAAAAGGTAAAATTTGAATAATAAAAAGACCAAAGGTGTCATCATTTAAAAAAGGCAACAACAAAGCAGTGAAGCAAACGCTGCTGAGCTCATTTACCCAGGACATCTCTTCTACAACGAAGCTTGATGATGATGTGTTTTGCACTTCTCCAATGGTCTTACAGCCATATCCACCAAAGTAGATTAATCTGCATTAAAAATGACAAGAGTTCTTTGTAACCCATCGACTATCAAATGGTATTAAAACAACAAAAGTGGAGCCATCTTCCATCAGTTTTTACAAGCAGCTCCAGCTATTCTTCATGTGCAGCCTGTGTGTGATGCGTTTCCAGTTCCCACGGACGGCGCTGACCTGTCTCTGTGTACCCAGCAGGAGTGTTTGTTACGCGGTGAAGGCGTCTTTCCTTTAGTGTCCGTCACCCTCTTCCAGGACAAGCTTGACTGGGAGACATCAACGCTGAACATCTACAAAAGATAATTTCATATATCAAAGGAGGCTTTAAAGCTGGAGCAGATTTGTTCCAACATTCATGTATGGATCTTTGCCCATTTCAAACAGCTATTGGTCCAGATGATCAAACAGCTTCATCTCCAGTGTCCAGAGTCTGGTATGAGCTGGACAAAACTGTATATCTGAATCCGCCACATACGCAGAGTTTGTAATAACACACAAGACAAACTGAATTTGGAAACGCTCTATTTAAACCCAGCATCAAAAGCCTGAAGAGTGCTTTACATATGCAAAAGTCCTTTTCTAACAGCTGCTTGTGACTGCACACATGCACCCGCCTGAGGAGTGTTACTTTGTACCCATCTCACTGAAAAACAAACCACCGCAAGTTCTGAATGAGGAGATAAACATTCACTTCAACGGCTGCTGCCAGGAAGAGGAAGGAGAAACACACAACACCATGAACTCGGCCCAGTTTACGTCTCAGGCGTGTGACCGTGACTCTCGAGTCAGAGGTGAGGCCGTTTTCCTGAGAGAGAGATATCAGTCCATCTTTAAAAGCTGCTCGCTTCTGTTTAGAAGACCAACCCTGCGGAAGGAAAACCATCCCTTCTGCTGCACGATAAACAGTTTCTTATCAGCCCAAGTTAGAGACAAATCATGCACGTTTCAATTTTGAAGACAACAAAAAGGCACCAATAGTACCACACTTATTGATACGAAATTTGACAAGAAATATAATCAAGAACTCCCAAATGTAACTTGTTACAAGTTTTATCAGGTTACATCCAGGAAAACACACCATCATGTAGTTATTTTGGACAGCGTTACTAGGCAACAAGTACCAATGTAGCCACCTTCTTTAACCTATGAAATATCAAAAGTAGAAACCTGTCCAGGAGTGGCTCAGAGGG
Source organism: Arrhamphus sclerolepis (assembly GCA_037176975.1). NCBI lineage: Eukaryota > Metazoa > Chordata > Actinopteri > Beloniformes > Hemiramphidae > Arrhamphus > Arrhamphus sclerolepis. The sequence continues at coordinate 387,137 of JBAMYA010000020.1, forward strand.
AAGCTTGTCCATGCAGCAGGCTCCTCTCAGGACCCTGTTTGATGCAGAAGCCAGACACCCTCTCTACTCTGTTCACCTTTGCCCACCTGGTTAGAGTATCCTCCAGCAGCATCGCATCCTCCGAAGATGTAGAGTGCGCTGTTAATATTAGACCCGCACACATCCGATAGGTTTGGAGGAACTTCTCCGGTGATCTCCTTCCAATCCCTTTGTCATAGAAATGCACAGGCATTACAAACAAACAGTGCAAATCATAAATCTTAAACATGTGTGACTAAGTAACAATGTAAGGGCTGCCTTCAGTTTCTTTTTTTTTTTTTTTAAGAAAAAAAAAAGCCCAATCTTGAGTTGTTAATGACTTCTGTAATTTTCAAAAGAGCTGCTTTCATCCAAACACACAGGCCTCCTCCAGCTCTGTGTTTTTATCTGCAAAGTCAAAGCAACACAGCGTTCACTTTGCTGATAAGCAGCCTGATATCTTACCACGTCCCGCTGTCTAGATCGTAGAGCCATATCTCATCACTGGGCAATAGGACATCCTGTCCAGCAACTACCTGTCAGGAAACAGCAGATAAAATATGAAGAAACTGTCACGTCCTACTTTTATCTCATTTGGAAGGGACACTTGAGAACATCAGCATTTGGATGCTGAAAAGCGTGAGCTCGTCTTAAAGCTGCCAGGTGAAAGCATGAACTGTAAACTTGATCTGAGCCTTCACTTTCTGATGAACATGTTTGACCCGTTTTTCCTTCTCAGCTGTGGAATTTTGCCCCCATAGCAACAACATAAAATCTGAGATGCCTTTTTCTTGTTGAAACCAGTTTCTGGTGACGAAATGTTTGGCTCTAGAAAAAAAAAAAACATCCAGTTTACTGGAAAGCTTCAAATTTCAACCAGTTTGAAAGCAGCACCTTGGTGTCAAGAGTTGCACTTAATTTCGCTCATCCCATTGATAACTGGATAAGGACAATGAAACCTTAATCTTTAGGCGTCTTTACCAGTGGAGTTGGCAAAAAAAAAAAGCTTTAATTTTAAAAAGTCTTCACCAAGTGTTGCAGGAGCTCAAATTATATTTTGTTGAGTGAATATGGGTCTCCCAAATCTCTCATTCAGGTGTAGCTCTTCAGGTAGAATGGGCTTTGACGGAGTTCAACTGAAATTATTTTAACTGTATTTGACCAACTGCCTCCCTCAGTTTTCCGGGGAATATTGTGATTGGTTGTGAAATTATAGGCTATATTTATGATGCTCTATCATTACCCGATTTTACTTTAGACCTACCTGAAATTCAACACTGAATTAGAGGATAACATCAAAAACATCTCTTACAAGTTAAAAGGGTGTGTGAACTGTCAGCAGCAGCTTGAATAAACCTGGATGAGAGGTGTCCAAACGCAGTCTAGGAATACGCACGCAATAAAAGCAGACTTTGCTTCTACCTGCACAGGTAAGCCGGTTAGCGCCTCTCACCTTGTAGCCTCCCCACACATACAGCGTGTTGTCGCTGATGAAGGCGGTGTGGCTGCTCCTCTCCAGCCGGCTCACCGGAGCGTCTCTCTGCGCAGCATCCATCCCAGACCCAGACCCAGACCCGGGCTGCGGCTGCGGCTCCACCGCCTGCGCCTTCTCCGCTCAGATAATAATTAAGAAAAACAACTGAAGTCCTCCCACCGGAGGGCTGAAATAATCACGCGGGCTGAAACTCCAACAGCTGATCCGGCTGAGATGAAAGCCGACTGGAATGAAGAGTTTGCGAAACGTGTTTTTCAGGCTTGTTGTCGTCTTACTCCTCCCATGAGCAGGTTCACCTCTGCTGGTCACCATGGAGCTCGTACTGGAGGCAGGCACGTGACACACACACACACCTTTACAACAACTATTTACATCATGTCCACACGTTCAAGAGCGCATAAGAACTTCTGCGTGACTTTACTGTAAAATATAATCAGCTCAATATGCGCACAAACACTTTGTTCCGACACTTGCCTCATCAAATCCCCGCAGCTGACAGCAGTTGAAGGAGTAACTGCACTTGTTTTGCACCTCTTGTAAAGGTGATCAGTGACACCTGCGGGTTTTCTAGGTTGACACCTTTTTCTAACTGGAAAAAAACAAAACAAAACATGTTTTACTTCACAAATGTGAGGTTTCAGTGTAAAGTTAAAATCTTTTGAATGTTCCTATCTAGATGCGAAACTGAAAACGAAGTAGCTGCAGAATAATGAGATGTATTTATTTAAACTGACTGCAACAATTTCCTACAAATTCACTCTAATGTGGACAATGTTATAATAATAATTTAAAAAAGTAAATCTCAGGACGTTGCAAAGATCTTATCTGAAAGTGATAAAGGTTGCTGATCTAATTTTATTTATTCTGTATACATACATAGATAGGGTACATTAAGATTTCTATTACTGAATAAAAAAAGAGTGAAATCCCTGCGTGAAAAGAAATGCTTACATTACATATTCACAACATACATTACTGCTTCCTTTGTCTTTCCAGTTATTCTGTCAGTCTCCAACTTTTATCAGGATATTACATTCATCCTGTGCACTCTTAATAAATGTGTTTTCAACCATCATGTGCTTTTATCAGTATCTATGAAGCAAAGGGGGTCAAGGTTGCCTTCATAATTAAATATGAGCTCTCAAATTTATCAATTTCCCAAAGTGGATGTTATAAAAAAGATGTGGTAGCCAGTGGATCCATAAATATATACATATAGATAAATAGAAGAACAGAATCTGACACACTGACTTTTATTTCAGCATGACAACTTATATTGTACATCACATATGATGACATGAAATAAATACAAACCAGGAATAACAGTACTGCAGTATTCAGAGTGTTCTTTTTGCATCTGATATGTTCTGCATATATCAAGCTGGATTCAATAAGTAAACATCTCACTTTTTTCTTTTTC
>JBAMYA010000020.1:390169-404993 GCA_037176975.1 Arrhamphus sclerolepis
CTACACAGTGTGGCTAACTTATTATAACCAAAGCTTACACATTCCGAACTCAACACTACACTGGATGTGGTTAGCATTAGCATGTAGCTCCTAGCATTAAACAGCCTCAAGTATTACAGAACGAACAACCAATAATATCAAACTCGAACTAAACATGGCGTGTCTATGGTGGCAAACACATAACAATTGTCTATGGAGCTATTATTATGTTAAACTTATGTTTGTCAGCTACGAACACAACTTGAGCTGCTCATACTGCTTAACATGGTGTCACACTAATTAAAGTGTTGCACAGTTCTAAACTAAAGAGCGCACTTACAAATGTTCAACTCTAGATGTCTCTTGACAACTTAATACAAACTAATTGTCTCTCTGCTGCAACTCACTGTCTTTTCAACAATCTGTCTTATTAAGAATGTCCCAACTGTTATTTGGAAACAGTTTTTACTGTCTCTCTCTTAGATTTATGTTGTTTTTTTGTTTTTTTTCCATCCTAATGGCGTCCTTCACTCGCAGCCAGATCTCATTTGGCTCCGGTCAAACAGCTGCCAAATACTCCATGGATACCAACTCCAGATGTTTTGTCTGCTTCATTTATCTAGCTTTTATACATTGAAATTATTAATACAATTGTGTTCTTTGCTTTGTGCAGCTGATCCATTTTAGTCATGAAACAAATGCAGAAAATTCTTTCCATTTACATTTAATGTTCTTGTCTTTCCCTCTCACTTAAATTTACCCCATACACAAATAAAATAAATGAATAAAAACATAAATTATCCCATGGTTGAAAGCGCTCCATCACTCTGTTGTCCTCCTGGTTGGACGATAACAAGTTAATGGCCTTTACAAGCTTGTTACCTGCTATCATTCCCTACTTCCCTCTCTCCAATCACGTTCTCATTTCCCGCTCTTCAAGCAGAATGCCTCATGCTTGGAAACCTTTTAAGTAACTGTTATTTCCTTTCTTTTTTTAAAATTACAAATACAGACTCTGACAACCTCTTAGCATCTGTTCTGCTCTGCACTTGTTCTCTGTGAGAGAGGGACATCACAACCAGAGGAACCATTTTGCTGAGCTCAACATTGATATCTACTCTAAAGTGTAGGATAAGTCAATAACGCTTTTAGCATTTTCCAGGAAACTACGTACTGTAGGCCCACTCCAAAATACCAGTATACTGACATTGTCCCAATACTGTGACCTATCTGACCTATCTGACCATTGACAGCTAAGATCCTGACATATGCTGCAACTAACATCATACAATACGTACAGTACCACGTACAACTGGCTGAATTAGATTTCTTTAGAACTAAAAACAAACTTGTTAAATGTGCAACTTCTAGCTGACTGTCAGGTAGGACACTGGGGGAAGAAGAGTTATGGCTCTAAGCTGTGGTTTGAACAATAATATGTAAACCTCAGCTATGCATCGTAGGTGTGAAGTGAGCTCATTAACGCTGGACTGTGATCAGAATAAATGCATCCACTGCAGTGTGCTCGTCTCTGACTGACTGTAGAGGGAGGAGTGGAGTAAGGAAGGTATAATATAGTGCAGGCTCAGCAAAAGTATGAAAACACTGAGCGAGACTTGAGTGACGCTGATTATTCCTTCATTCATGAGAGGATATGATGGGCTTTCAGCATGTATGTGCAGGTCGTTGAGCATATATTTAAAACTGAAGAAGTGAGTAACTTCTTCTTACCATGCTGGAAAACAAATCCCGTGGCTGTGAAAAAGATGGTACTGTGTCTCAGAAGGCCCAGATTATTGATCTGCATTAAGGAAGTGAAACAACTCATGAGATTGCTGAAACAGCTATTGGGTTAAGAACTGTCAGATGTATTATTAAAATCTGGAAATATGATAGTGAAGCGTCATCTTACAAGAAGAAATGTAATCAGAAAGAAAACTTGAATGATTACGATCAGAAATCAGTTTACCATTAATTGAAATAAAATTGAAGAAAGTCAGTTGTGAAACTTACAACAATATGCGACATTGAAACTAAACGTGTTTTCACACAATGTGAAAGACAAGTCAGGGTACTGGAGTGAAACAGCTGTGTAGTCTTTAGAAAAGCACCTTTCAGCGAGGCTAATTGGAAAGAAAAGGCTTCATTTTTGTTAGGGAGCATAAGAATTAGATTCTGGAGAACTGGAAAAAGGTCATGTGGTCTGATGAGTCCATGTAAACGTGATGTGTGCAAGCGTGAAGGACTGTCCATCAGTTGAGCCATCAGCCTACTCAGATGAAAGCCTTGTAAATCTTAAACTAACTGGACTCAGCTGTAAGACTGAGTCGAGTATCAGGAGTCTACCTTCATGTTGCAGATATGGTGCTGGACCATCAGGAGGCGTCGAATGAACTAGATGACAGCGTGAGAGTGAGGGTGCGTGAGGCCCTGTTGAAGAGACACCACCACCAAAACGAGAAGAGGAAAAACCTGATCCCCATGGTTCGCTCCATTACGGAGGGATCCCGCAAACAGTCAGAGCCTGCAATAGGTGATTTCATGCTGCATGTCAATGCTTGAGTCAAGAACATCAAATCACAGAAGGAATTTAACGTGGAAACATGACAAAAAGTGGGATTTTGTACTGTGGTCTATATAAATCTATATAAATCTGTTATATATACATATATATGTAAATTCTTTAATAAGACAGAATTTTTTTTTAAAGCAACAAAAGCTTTTGCAGATGAATTCATTGACAGCATTGTCTCAAAACAGCGACACTGAAATGAATAAACAATGTTCACTTAAGAGTTGAGTTTAATGCGCTCTCTTTGTTTGTATCTCTCACTTGCACACGCACATCTGCATGCATCCCCACTCCTCAGGGGCAGCAACATCTCCCCAGCCTCCTCCCCCCTCTGAACCATCCAAAAACGGGGCTGGACAGGACGGCACTCAAGTGGACCTCAGTAAGGTAGATCAGAAGTCTTCAAAACAAGCGTGCCATTTTTTCCAACACGCTTGGATCAAGCACAGCTGCATATCTGTGAATATGACTGTTTACATGCATCTGTAAGATCTTTTTAGGCTGCAGGGGGCACTCAACACTCTGTATGCAGTGCAACCTCAATAATTAGTATTTGATGTGCTGTTAATGTCAGTATTTACAACTAGGTCACATAATGCTATGAGGGAAACAATTAGCATTTTGTACAGCTGTAAGAGGGTTTCAGCTCTGTGTTCTGCTACAGGCTGCAGACTTGTGTGTTTAAAAATAACTACCACTAAAAGCTTGTTATTACATTCTCAGTTGGCCTTTACTTTCGCCAGGTCGACCTTCACTTCATGAAAAAGATTCCAGAGGGTGCAGAGGCTTCCAATGTGCTGGTAGGAGTTCTGGACTTTCTGGAAAGGCCTATTGTGGCGTTTGTCCGGCTCTCCCCTGCTGTGCTGCTCACCGGACTCACTGAGGTCCCCATTCCCACCAGGTACAAAGGCGTAGCTCCACGCACATCTGTTTCCCATTTATATCACTTCAGAACAAGGTACCTACAGTGATTTTTCTGCTGATACAAATCAGATTCCTCTTCATTCTTCTGGGCCCCGATGGAAAGGCTCAGCAATACCATGAAATTGGACGCTCCATGGCAACTATCATGACAGATGAGGTAAGATGCAAAAACTTTGCATCTTTCCTGTAAGAAGACTATCCACGTGAGAGGAAAGTGAGTCTCTTGTGCTTTTTCATTCTCTCTGGATAAGATTTTCCATGATGTAGCGTACAAGGCAAAGGACAGAGGCGACCTGCTAGCCGGGATAGATGAGTTTCTGGACCAAGTGACTGTCCTGCCACCAGGAGAGTGGGACCCCTCCATCCGCATCGAGCCCCCAAAGAGCGTTCCTTCTCAGGTATGCAGCCAGTTTTCAATCTTGAATCTAAGCAGCAGCTGATGCAATTAAAATTCTAGCGCTATAGAGTGCAGCTACTTTTCTAATGTTGCCTGTCCCTGGGTGTATGCAGGAGAAGAGGAAGATGCCAGGAGTACCTAACGGTACAGCCTACCCGGTAGAGGAAGACTTACATGCTGAGCATCACGGGCCCGAGCTGCAGAGAACTGGAAAGTAAGTAATTACTCGCTTTATTACTAAAGCTCGTTGCTCTGTGCTTGTTGTCATTCGTGATGAACACAGAGGCTAAATCCACCTGTTAGAAAGCAATAGGTTTATCCCCCAGAATAAACATGATAAAACACCATGCACCAGTTAGTCTTCTGGGGAGGATGTCAGAGCCCGAGGCTTAGCGTCGTACTCTCCAGAATGTTCAGCAGCTGTGGTCACAGAAGCTAAATTTGGATTTGTGAGAAGATAAGGTGGCACAAGTAAGTGACAATCACCATGATCGGCACCGACAGCCTCCATGGAATTACACTTTACCTTTACTGGAGTAACTGTGAACTTTAAGGCTGCACAAGGATACACATTAGAAATCAAAATGAACTGTTTAGATCCTAGTTTTGTGTTTTGTCAGTGCTTTTACACATCTCAGCTCTGCTTTCACATATTTATGTGTCAATAACAGCAATAAATGATATAAGTAGTGGATTTAAAATATAGATAATAGAAATAGATTATATAATCTTTAAGACGGGACATTTTGTGTTATGTCATCATATAAAATGGGAATTATATGAACATATTGATCATGTTCACGTACAGCAATAACCATCTCTTGTGCTGTGGTCAGGTTGTTTGGCGGTCTGATACTGGACATAAAGAGGAAAGCTCCGTTCTACCTGAGTGACTTCAAGGACGGCCTGAGCCTGCAGTGTGTGGCGTCCTTCCTCTTCCTCTACTGCGCCTGCATGTCTCCGGTCATCACCTTTGGGGGGCTGCTGGGGGAAGCAACAGAAGGACGCATTGTAAGAGCAAAAAAAACACACAAGAAGACATTCACACCACTATTCTGTACTCATGAGTGGAGCGTTTACTACTTTACAGCAAACAAAACCCACTCTGCATTCCCACCACTTGTTCTAGAGTGCCATAGAGTCTTTACTTGGTGCGTCTATGACTGGAGTAGCCTACTCTCTGTTTGCTGGTCAGCCTCTCACCATTCTAGGCAGCACAGGTCCCGTACTGGTTTTTGAGAAAATCCTCTTCAAATTCTGCAAGTACGTACAGTATTTGAGCAACTTCTCTGTACCAATCACGTGCACCGTTAGGCTTGTTTTGCAAACTGATAACTGTCCCCCGTTCTTCTCTTCCACTCTTATTCCCTCTTTTCTCAGGGACTATCACCTGTCCTATCTTTCGCTCCGGACTTGTATAGGCTTATGGACAGCCCTGCTGTGTTTGGTTTTGGTGGCCACGGATGCAAGTTCTCTGGTTTGCTACATCACTCGCTTCACAGAAGAGGCCTTTGCTGCCCTCATATGTCTCATCTTCATCTATGAGGCCTTGGAGAAACTGTTCCACTTGGGAGAACTGTACCCCTTTAATGCACACAGTGATCTGGACAAACTCACACTGGCATAGTGAGTTACAAAACGTTCACTTCAGACTCATTATGTCTGACTTTTACATTCATTTCCCTCCTGTAGATTTGTATCTGTTCACACATTTATCAGTTTTTTTCCTCTATAACTTTATTTGACTTTTCAGTACAGACAGTAGAAAGAGAATAATTTCATATTTTCTCTCGTCATTTCATTTCATTTGTTGCAGTTTTTAAATTTTGCTAAGATCTCTTGCAGTTTAACACCGTTAAATCTCTATTTTATTTCTATTTATTTTCTCTTATACAAAATCTGAACAGTTTTCGTTGTCCTCATAGATCAAACACAGACCAGGTCAGAGAGAAACCATGGAAAGAAGAGGCGTCATGACACACTACATCATACAAAAATAGAAAAAATAAATAAATTTGGCATTCAGTAAATTTGAATAATATATAAAATTATATTTTACACAGAAATTGAGTATTTCTGCAAAGAGATATTTTCACAAATGCCACAAAAAAACAAAACATGTTCCTTGTCCAGAGGCAGCGTTGATGGTTTTGTTTTTTTTATTTTTTTTTAAGAAAAGGAAACATTATCCTACAGACCAAAGATGAAAAACGACCGTCTCGATTGTTATCAGCACATCTAAAATGCAGTTATATTAGTGCTCTTCAGAAATGTCATTAACACTGTGAACTCATAAGCATCCACAAGTGCTACCCTCTTTGCAGGGACATTCATGCCTTTGGTCAACAAGATGGAGCAAAACTACATTTTACAAAGACTATTAAGAGGGCTGAGGAAGAGGAGGGTGTGGTACTGGGCTGGCCTGATTCTAACTACATTAGAAAGTTGCTGCAAGTTCACTGTCGGACATTTTTGAAAATTAAATCAATTTGATCGGAAAACAACAAACAAATGAACACACTGAGTTAATTCTGTCTGTGTTAAAATAAAAGTCAAAAATAAAGGTCACCTGACTGTTTTAGTTATTAGAATGAATTATTTCCCCTTAACTGCCCCATTTTATTTTCTTCTGATTTGGGGTTATAACAGTATGCATTTATACAGCATCTCTCCTATGTGGCTTTACAAGCCTCTTCTCTCTTCTAAAGGCTGAAAGGAACTAGGAAAAAACACACATGCATTCATGCATACAGCTAATTTCATTGCTGACCTATTTCCGCCTTTTGTTAGGCAACATGCATTGATTGCCATGTATGTGCGTTTATTTCTGTAGCTGTAGGTGTGCAGAGCCAGATAAACCCAGTAATAAAACCTTGGAGATGTGGAGTGAGAGAAACATCACAGCCTCTGCTGTACCCTGGGCCAACCTGACTGTCAAGGTAACATAACTACGAGGAAACAGAATTACCTGTAGACTCCTGATGAAACATTCACGCGATACAACAATTCAGCGACAGGCTGTTTAGTCCAAACATTCATACACCTTCTTCTCCTTCTAATGTCCCTCCATTCGAAGCTCTTTTGTTGATAATATCACTTTCACTTGTTGTAGATTACTATTTTCAAGTTTTGCATTCTGGTTTTTATATCTTATATTTGAATGAGTGGCTGGGTTGACTGTATCCACCCTAACTGACTGCTCATAACCCAGTTATTGGAGATGAATATCAACTTTTTTCCCAGTAAAACCTATCAACTGACACTTTTCCTAGTTTGCTTTGCATGGTGCATGAACATTTCATTTTAAGTGTGATTTAAACAAATTATAACTGCCATAAAAACACGAACTTTCGATTCCTCCCAAGGTCTGAACAAAGCAGCGTTGGCGAACTGAAAGTCCTCAAGTGCTAAAGTTCATGGATGAAAACTTAAAAACCTCAGCGTATCTTTGCAGATTTTGAAAGTAACCATAAAAAAAGAAAGAAAAAAAAAAGAAGAAAATTAAAAAAAAAACAACACACAAATGAACTCCTTTTTTTCAGCTTTTGTCTTTACCTTAGAATGTAGCTTCCATGAAACAAATAAAAATAAACTTTATGTTTATTTATCAGAGATACCTTTACTCATCCACCACAGTCACCTGACTGAAGCAGGAATGAATGATTTGTATGTTGTAATCACAAAGAGTACAAACTAATCCTGTGGTAAAGATAGAAATTATTTTTTTTTTACTTTAGCAAGAGGGTGGGATCACTTCAACCAATCAGAAATTTTAAATATATGATGCCATGAACTATGTCCATGAAAAAAGAATGGATGAAGAAAGAACAAGACCCTCACTTCTGGAAATGTAGCTCTACACGTCGTTGTGGTAGCAGTAACTGCATCTCGGTGCTTTACCGTTAGCTTGTTAACAATAATATAGTCATAATTTAATCCAAATCTGAAAAATGAAGTGAGGGATTTGGACTGATTACGGAAAAAAAAAGTTTATCAAGGTCACACGTCAAGGAAGACGTATGATATTTTCCTCACAGACGTTCTTGCATTTAAAATAATTTTCCAGCTGGTGAAAGTTAAGACAATGTGGGGTGAAGGAGGTTTTGATGTGGTTTCACTTTTCAGACCCAGAAACTGCAGCTTTTTATGCAGACCGTTGCTCCCGCTTGCTTATTTTTGCTAACAGTTAACCAACCCCTTCACTTTCATGAAGAACGTTTGCAAGCGTTAGCGAGGACAGTCCATCAAAAGACCTTTCACAGAAGCTGTTTTTCGTGCAGCATGTGCTTTGTTTTCTTTTTGCTTTTTACTTTTACCACCAGACAGTTCAGATAAAACATTAATTCTGTCCTTTTTGTACTTTGATAAACCTGAGATGACTTTACCGTAACCTTTGTGTTTCTCTGCAGGAGTGCATGAGTCTGCAGGGTCAGTTTGTCGGGACAGCCTGTGGCCACCATGGCCCTTATACCCCAGATGTTCTCTTCTGGTCTAGCATCTTGTTCTTTTCAACGTTCTTCATGTCCGCCTTCCTCAAACAATTTAAGACGAGTCGTTATTTTCCCACTAAGGTAACCAACCATCAAGTCAGCTTTCATTTTCAACATTCATATGAATGTTTAAGTTGCACTCTATAATGACTTTATTCCAGGAAAATTTAGCAATAGCATTTTTTCTGACCTGCTCCTCGTGTGCTGCATTGATGGTAGCCGAGAAAACCCGGTGTGTTGCATCAGAAATAACAGGTCTGAAGGCTGTAATCCCTTGCGTCCAGGTGCGGTCTATGATCAGTGACTTTGCGGTGTTCCTTACCATTGTCGTCATGGTCCTGCTTGACTTTGCCATTGGAGTGCCCTCTCAGAAGTTGAAGGTGCCAAGCAAATTTCAGGTATGTATGAAATATGCAAGTCGTAGATGTCTAAACCCACTGAGGCACTGAGAGCACACCATCCGGGTGATTGTTCCTGCAGCCGACCAGGGATGATCGAGGTTGGCTCATCAACCCAATAGGACGCAACCCTTGGTGGACGGCCCTGGCTGCTGCAATTCCTGCTCTTCTCTGCACAATCCTCATCTTCATGGACCAACAGATAACTGCTGTCATCATCAACCGCAAAGAGCACAAACTACTGGCAAGAAAAAAAAAGAAATTACACATTTAAAAAAAGAAGGAAAAAATTATACTGTATTCAGAGATTATGAGCTTGCAGTTCATACTCTCTCTGTTCTACAGAAAGGTTGTGGGTACCACCTGGACTTGCTGATGGTGGGAGTGATGCTGGCTGTGTGCTCTATCATGGGACTGCCCTGGTTCGTAGCAGCCACCGTCCTGTCCATCTCTCATGTCAACAGTCTGAAGCTGGAGTCGGAGAGCTCAGCTCCGGGAGAGCAGCCTCGCTTCCTGGGCATCAGAGAGCAGAGGCTCACCGGCCTGGTCATCTTCCTGCTAATGGGCTGCTCCGTGTTTATGACTGGAGCCCTGCAGGTCTGTCACACCGAGCTACTTGTGATTGGGACATTTAAAACGTAACCAAAAAAGAAGCAGTTATGAGATATTAGCACAAATGAAAGGTGTAACTGACCAGGAGAAGGCACGACTGCCATTTTCAATGTGATCTGTTACACTGGCAATTTGAAGTCGAAATGTTCTTTTTTGGAAAAAAAACTCAACTAATAATTAAGGAAATAAAGTATAATGAAAATGGAAGTTGAATCATGTGTTTTCCTGTCATTTTCCTGCAGTTCATTCCTATGCCAGTGTTATACGGCGTTTTCCTTTACATGGGAGCCTCTTCGTTAAAAGGCATCCAGGTAATGTACAACGTGATACAACGTTAAATTTATATGAGGGGCAAGATCTTATGAAGCAGAGGGTTTACTGAATATTTTTGAGTCTGGCAGGCTGTGGTTGTAGTGTTTGTGAGAGTTTATCTTTTTTTTTTTAACATATGATCCCCCCCATGTGGACAGATCATTTACCAGCACTGGCCAAACAAAGTTAATTAATTACTTAAGTCGGATGTAATTGACTGCCAAATGTCCAACACAGTACCCTTTGCTTGGCCTTGGTTTAACAGAATATTTGTCAGTGAAATTTCTTTGAGGACTTACAGTTAATTGTTCAATAGATGTGAATACAAAAAACAAAAACCAGTTTGGCTGTATCATATTAAAAACACAGAACTCTTAACGAGAACTCTTTCATCTCAGCTTTCGTCTTTCCTTCACATGTCTTTTTAAGGGTTGCCATAGTGATGTGAAGGTTACTGCCACCTCAATGCTAGAAGGATCCTGTTCCAAATCCAGGCTTTCTGTGTGGAGGGGATGTTATTGGTTTCTTTAGAGAAGTTATGCAATCTTTCAGAGGCATGATGCTCTTTTGGATTTAGGTCTGACTTCACCATTCCACAGATTTTATATTCCATTTAGTGTTTTCTTTATTGATTTTTTTTCTTTTAACATTTGTAGGATTTTGATGTTGCCTTGTTATTATGCTGGTATGCCAAAAACACATTTGAGGTTCTTTTTGGAGTTTTTTTTTCTTTCCTTTTTCAGCACTCAGACATTATGTAGTACCCTTCACACTCTCATTGCTTTCATCCACAAATCCTTTCTTCTTCCCCCATCTGCTCAGCAGAACTAGTTTCTGTAAGCCGTGCACCGTTCATAAGACCGTTGAAGGTGAATGGACAGAAATGTAGCAGAACAAAGGCTTATTTGACACTTCCTCGTCACTGCTGTCACTTTTGTTCTGATTTATTTGGTCACAGGTTATCTTGTATTGTTTTATATCTTTACAAAGTGACATCTTGTTCTGTTGTTCACATGTCATTTACTACTTCGACATCACAGGGAGGCGGGGCTTTTGTACCATGGAATTCCTACTTTTAGATCTACATGTATATTCTTACTTTTTACATGAATATTAACCACATTAACCATGTGATTGTCCAACTTTCTTTCCACTTGTGTTCATCTTTATCACTTCTCAGTTATTTGACCGTCTGAAACTGTTCGGCATGCCAGCAAAGCACCAGCCAGACTTCATCTATCTGCGACACGTGCCCTTGAGGAAGGTGCACCTGTTTACCGTCACCCAGCTCACATGTCTGGTGCTCCTTTGGATTATCAAGACTTCGCCTGCTGCCATCGTCTTTCCCATGATGGTAAATCCACCGTCACCACGGTCTGCCTTTTTTGTTTTTTTTTAAACTTGTGTTTCTGTTTCCAGTCTCGATAACAAATATCGTTGTCCCATTCCTGTAGGTGCTGGCTCTCGTTTTCATCCGCAAGCTGCTGGACTTGTGCTTCTCCAAGCGAGAGCTGAGCTATCTGGATGACTTAATGCCTGAGTGGAAGAAAAAAAGACTTGACGATGCCTCTAAAAAGATGGAAGAGGTACGCTTAAGGAAATCTGAATCGGCATCTCTTTAATACCACGTTTTTAATGGGGTGAATATGTCTTGCAGGAATCACAGATAATGCTCAGTTCAGGAAAGGAAGATACAGCCAGCGTTCAGATCCCCATGGAGAGCAGCAAGGCTAGCCAGAATCCAAAAGCACATGATCCCAAGTGAGACTTCACACAAACACACCTACTCACACTTAAATGTGCCAGTCTTGCATACCTGCCCTGTGATACACTGGTGTGTGGTGCTCCATCTACAAATGACCTCCTGTGACTACCGTCATCCTGAGACGTCTCCCTAAACGTTCCACCTTCTCCTCAGTCTAAGTTGTGCCTTTACCCTCTTTTTCCTGTCCCTGCTCCTCAGGTGTGATCCCTCTGATATTAATATATCTGATGAAATGTCTAAAACTACCGTGTGGAAATCGCTCAACTCCAATCATAAGGACATTCGTCCTGTGGCCGCTAAAAAGGCAAGGCCGTACTCATACACAGTATTCCTGCTTACAGCCTGTTGTCTTCTGCTTCTTTGGTGCTTCACTTTTGCTCCTTAATTTTTGATTAATCAGGACAGCCACATGTGCTCCGCCCTGTTATAAGTCTGGCTTTGTGTGTTTTACCCTGCAGGATTGAAGAGATCACGTTCATCGACGAGTAGAGGGAGTCCACACTACAGACAGACTCGTTCGTCTCGCCTGAATGTTGTTCTGGACCACATGACATCACAATTTGGCTGCTCCAACCAAAACAGCCACTTCAGTGCTTACAGAAGTACTTTTCAGATTATTTTTTTTTTCTTTTTTACCAGCAACACAGTGTTGCCCAAAAATCACACAGTCAAATCCAAGGCCTCAGTCCACTCACATATATGATTATATTTTTTTATATTTTTGTGAGGTCTGTAGAAATAGATGCATCATATTTCAAATATTTTGTCCCTTAACCAAAATAGCAAAAAAATAAATATACAACAGTACATAGTGGAAAACAAATAGTAAATTATGCATGCTTACAAATATTAGGCTTATGGAGTTATGCATTTGTTACTGCAGTAATGTTTTAATCAATCCAGACATGAGGTTATAAACACAATCCATTTTCCCCTGTATTGCAAGTCTTTTTCACCCCACAAATTTGAAAAAAACAAAACAAAAAAACGAAAATCAACGTAAATCACATTATCAGTCAGACAGTTTTTATTGCAGGTTTGACCCTTTCAGGTTAAAGTGTTTGTACTTTGCAGACTGTCCTGGTTAGCTTTACCAGGTGTTTGTTTTGCATGAGGCCAGCTGAATAACATTTGAATGGTGACCTGGGATCATATCTACCTGGCAGAGCATTGACTAGGATGATGCAGGTGGTAGTCAGCTACAGAACCCAGGTGTGAAACAGCTGGATTGGACTGAACGCACAAAGAGGACGCTAAAGCTGAGGTCTGAGACGTGGAAATCCAAAAGAAGTTATTAAAAGTAATGCAAAGATACAAAGGCCACGACAAATTCTATAGAAAACCAAAAAAAGGACAAGCTCAACACTGAAACAAGGAAATAACAAATATAATGAAACCCAAAAAGTGTAATAATCTGTGTACGTTCTGTAAACAGACCCATTTATGAGACACTGCTCGAGTAAAAAAGGACAGGTTTGACAGAATGTGGTAAAGGGAAATAGCAAGAAACAAAAGATGACGACGATGATTGATGACTGAATGAGAACAGTTTGGTACAGGGGTAACGGAGTCGGAGCACACCTTCACCCAGCTCCGCCCCCAGATCCCTGTTACAGCGCTGCCCCGTCAGCAAACACAGATACAGCTCTTGACATCCTCTTTCAGATATTTGTTTTGTGACGTTGCAAAGAAATGTAGAGGAGTGTCACCTGGGGGTCTTTGACTTTATTAAATAATTGCACCATCCAACAGCAGTGCAATGAAGACGATTTTGTAAGAGATTTACATACAGAACAACTAAAACTTTAGATTTGCTGTTGGACATCTGACTCTTAGTGCAGTTCACTCACCTCACTAGCTAAGGGTCACACACACACACACACACACTAATAAAACCCCTGTATCTATGCAAAGTAGAGCATGGCCTGGATTAGTCTGCAATTGAAAATGGCAGTTGGAGACACAGACAAAAAGGCCAAAAATGCATGTGATAAAGATGAGGTTGTGATGGTTCTGAAGTGGTTGTGGATGAGGTGCTCTGCACTTTATGGCAAGTTCTGACTAGCACACTACCTGTAGCTCTATCTTCAATGTGAAGATGAAAGATGATGTTCAGGATAAAACATAAATGAAAAAAGTCTTAATCTGTGTAATTGCAATACTACTGAAACTGACTCACTTTTTAAACATTTGTCTAAATCAGTGAAACAGACTCTTTTAATGTAATTGGGAGACTGGTGCTGGAGCTGCCAAGCGATACATTTGTATTAAACTCATTTGGAACAGCTAACGTAGTCTCGCAGCACTGGCTCCTCACAAAAAAGGATCTGCCAGAAGGTTTGTGTGGTTTAATTCATCTTATAAAAAGGCAGCTTTAGTTTGTTTCATCCATCGATCCGTTTTCCCAACCCACTTGCTCCCGTTCAGGTTCACAGAGGGCTTGAGCTGCATCCCAGCTGACGATGACACACCCCTGTGCAGGTCACCTGCCTAATGCTGCGCTAACAAAATCACATTGACTTAGAATCACCATGCACAAGCTGGACTGTGTGAAGTAGAAGGAATCAAGAACCCATAAAAAGCACAGGGAGAGCGTCCTGACTCCAGTCAGAAAGGGCCAGGTGAGCACGGGGGGGTTCGGACTTTCAGCAACCAGTGTAGGACTTTACTCCCTGGTTTTCAGTGGAAAACAATGCAGAGAGCACTTACAAAAAGAGAGAACAAAACAAGCTGAAATAAGCCATGAAGCCCCAAAAAGTTGAGGCAGATAATCACAGCAACAGAGGAACGCTTTAGGTCACATCTTTAACAGTACATATAAATAACTGCGTGACCGTTCATTACAGCAGATCATGGTAGCTTTAAAAACACACAGTCCTCACAAAGATACAAAGTCACACAAATACACATCGAAAACCAGTACTTCATTTTTTTCCCACCTAAACCATCATTTAACTTTCACCTTCCACTCTACTCCTAGCTGGGCTGGGTCATGAAATGGAGCTCAAACGCTCCTTTTAAACAAACCAGGTTCTTTTTGTTAATATATGTGGATTTGTTAATAACAATTCCTTGAATATAGAGTCTCTATTTATTCAAAGTGCCATGATAATGTTCCTTTTTTTTAATGGTTATGACGTGTTTATCTGGTAGATTTTAAAAGAAAAAGGTCAGCCTCAGTGATACATAGATATTCTCTTTAGCAACATAAAACCTTGTGTCAATTTTGTGTAATGAAAAAAGTTTAAAGATCCACTTTGGTGGCGTTAATTTTGTACTGTCTGAGGTACAGTGTCTTGTCTTCATGGGTGTTTGTCTTTGAATTCTTCGTGTAGGAAGTTATTCTAAAGAATGTCAGTCATGTGCTTCTTGTTT
>JBAMYA010000020.1:421119-444422 GCA_037176975.1 Arrhamphus sclerolepis
CATATAACCCGAAGATTACTTAATTATGGGACCTTTTCCCCTCATGACAGCATGAGTGATTGGTGTTAGTCCCACTACAATGTCAAGTGGGTAAAATGTATTGATTCATATTTCAAGAGAGATGTTGATGCTCTATAAGTGGGAGTCTACTGATGATTGCACATTGGTGGTATTTATTGGTATAGCATTTTAAGGCACTTCTACATTGCTTTTACTTTTAGTAATCTTCGGGTTATATGTAACATTTTCACCAAATATAAAAAGTTTTCTTTGCTATTATTCCATTAGATACATTGAGGTTGTAAGTAGTGCCTTTTGTACTAAGTGCAAAGTAACTGTCTTTTTCAAGATAATATATTATGCTTCTTACAGATTTACATTTTTTCTGTCTGTTATAACAGTTTTACATGGTTTTATGAATAAAAGGTTGCTGTTGCATGCTTTTCCCTACATTTTGAAATGATTTATTTATTTATTCAAGGGTAAAGTTAGCGATTTCTGGATGACATCATGTCTGTTGACATGTAAACAAAAACGTGGCCCATCTCATGCACAAACCCTCCGGCTGTCGGCGATTCTCGAACAATGTTTGTTATTGTTTGGGTGCTGCTACTCTGTTTGTGCCCATTTTACAGAACCAGGACAGTGTATGAAGACATGGGGGTTATTGTTGTTTTGTCTTTAAGTCACAAGGTAAATTATATAGACGAGTTATTCCCGAATGTGTGCTTTGTTTGGTTAAAGAAAATCAGAAAAAAGTAAGGTAGTTTGGCATATGCTTTAACTCTCAATGGAACGAGTATCGTAGCCCAGTGAGATCTTTGTGGAAAGAGTTCATTATCAGCTAAATGTGGTTTAACCTGAAGTAAAAAAAAAAAAAAAGGCAGGAAGGATGAAAATATGGCAATCTATCCATGATGTGCAGACTTTAAAAGAATCAGCAACTTTATTTCAGCATTGAATAGGAGCATTTTTCATTCTCGCTTTGGTCTATAATTCCCTGGAGCACTGGGATTTCTCAGAGCAAGGGTGGAGCTTGTTCTGGTCCCTGGATTGGATGAGAGGGATTATTGGGCTGAGGGATCATTTGATTTAAGGATCAAGACATGGACCATTTAGAGGCCCATCTGGTGGTCCTTGCAAACATGTGACACAACCTGGTACAATACACAGTTGTGGACGGGTTCAGACCGTACGCGAGAGTTAATGAATGTGCATGTTTGAGAGAGAATGTTAGCCAAGTCTCATGTCCTGCTACTAGTGCAATTAATGCTTTTCCTCCCAAACTAAGTGCATCTTGAACAGAGTTTTGAATAGATATGATATTAGTTACCAATCACTTGAAAAATTATGCAGCTATTACTGTAATATTATTGGATCAGCCCATTTAAAATAACACAGATGTTACTGGTTCCAGTATTTGCAACTCTTCAACATTCATCATGGAGATCATTTTTCTTCACGTAATGTTAAGCACACTTTTATTAAACCCTAACTGTTGGTTGGGTTTGGGAATTCAAAAAAATATTTATTTTTTTGTGTGTGTGTGTGTGTGTGTGTGTAAATTTAAGCTTTTAATTTTGCTTTCCAAAGCATTACTGGCTGATCAAAAGTAGGTGCAACTTCTAGGTAACTATATATACACTGTTGCAGATGTTTGGTACATCTTCTCATGCAACGATGATGACAGTGTGTGTGTGCGTGCGTGTGTATAAAAAGTACAAGTGTAAGACATTTAGACATAGAAAACCTTTGTTCTCCATACTAATGACATATTGTGGAAGCATCTTCTTTTATCTAGTGCTGTAGCAGGGAAATCCCTCTGGCCCAGGCCATGGGTTAGGACAGTTTAATAATACTCTGCAATGCCTGGAATGTCAGTCTAATGCTGTTTCAAAAAAGGCAGAGCCCCGCGCCACTAAACCATTGAATTCCTCTGCATAAACGTACATCTATCGTTTCATATACCAAATAAAATGGGATTATTTATTTTTTTATTTTTCGCCTGCTCTGTCAATCATTATGCTGCAGCAGTGTTGGTAGAGGTTCTGGTCTAGTGCCTGTGAAATATAGAGGAAAAACTACTGTGATCTGTCTCCCTGGCGACCCCACCCACTATTCCCCATGTCCAGCAGACCCCTAAAGGTTTGGTCCGAATTAGATCACACGCTTGGTGGGGGTGGCTTTGTGGACTAAGAGACTCACAGAGAGACAACAATGGCTCTAATGTGAGAGAAGCAAAAGCAGAGAGTAGCAGGCAGGCTGATAGAGGCTTATCGCCGTGGAGACCAGGCTGGGGGCTATGTTGGCAGCTTCTCATAAAGATTAGAACAGTTGTCCCCTGCCTCGATGAGACTGTGAAAAAGAGCATGGGCTAAACACTGACAAAATTCTGGCAATTGATCAGCTTTGCAAGGTGATTATGAAAACAGATTAACAAAATTACCTTTCAAGGGAGTATTTGAAAGCACAGATGGAAAAAAAAACATGTGAATAATATCATTTAATATTGTTTAACTGTTTGAGTTGACTCCTGTGGTTTTATCTCTGTCAGGTTTGTTGAAGATGCACTGGTCTCCGGAGCACGCTGCCCCTTTATCTCAGTGGCCTGAGCAGCACCTCGATGTCACGTCTACCACATCACCTCCGTCTGCCCACAAACACGAACCCTACACTACTCCTACTCGCCGCAACTATGCCCCTGCTAGTTATCCTTGGGCCAGTGATGACATATCAGCCCTAACTGCTTCATCTCTGCTCAAACGCTATGCTGAGAAGTACTCTGGCCTGGAATTATCCTATGACCGCCCTGCTGCAGGGGCTTACTCAGAGCCTGGACCTTTCATAAAAACTGAATCTGAGCCCTGGGCTTTGAGCCAGGCCATGGAATGCTATCCTGGACTGGAGACCCTAACTGGCACCAAGGTGGGGTCTGCCTCTGTGGGGATTCCAGCCACAGGAAGTGTAACAGTAGTAAGCAGTAACTTGACCTCGGAGCCAGGCTATAGTGCTGCTGGCTCCTGCAATGCCCCATCATCTCAGGAATACCCTCCTGCCTACAACAGCACCTACCTGACTTCAGGATATTGCCCTCAGCCCAGCGCAGCACTTCCACCTGCCCCTCTACACTCCCTGCAGGCCACACCTACTCTAGTGCCCAGTTATAGTGCCAGTACTCCAGTCTACAACTACCCACCAGGATGCTACCCCCAAACCAGCCTGTCTTCTGGTTACAGCCATCCCAGTGCCTCCTACCTGCCCTCTGGAATTAGTGCTCCCACTCCTCTGGCCCCTAGGCCTGCCATGGTGGGAGGCAGTTACAGCTACACATCTCACAACCTTGGAGTGAGCTCTGACGCAGGGGTGCCACTGAAACGCAAGGCCTTTGAGATGACAGAGGAAGAACAGGAAGGGGCAGAGGTGGAAGGACGCTACAGAAAGTATGGCAATGGCCATGGAAACAGCCATAGCAAAGGTAATGGTAATGGGCACGGCAATGGCTATGATATTAGTGGCTCAGCCTCAGACCCAGAAGCCTACAAACCTGTAAAGTCTCTAATATCTCCCCCTTATGGTGGAGTAGGGGACTACAGCCCACCATCAGGTCTAGCAGGTGAGAATGTGTCAGGAGAGCACAACTTCCCTCAGCAGCAGAGAATGTCCATGAAGATACCTGCATCTCACGCACAAGCTGAAGACCCTACTGGTGGGCGCTGATTGTTCCAGTTGGCATTTGAGAGGATTCCTCGCTCTCTAAAACCAACCACAGTTCTTAACCCACATGGAACTTCAGGAATAGCATTGGATTTATCCGTTAAAAGTGTAATCTCCCTGGCAAACACAGGAGGGCACACGATTCCTAGTGCTTGTGCAAGTTTTAACATTTTCATCACTCATGTTTTTCCAAAGATTCACAGGAGCATCTGCGCCTCCAAGGTCGAGATAAGTCTTACAGGTCAGGTCGAGGCATTCTCTACATAGATAATATTAAGACTTGAGTGTCTGTTTCTCTCAGGATCCTATTTATTTCCTTTCTGCTACTGTGGCAGCAGCACTACAACATTGCTGTTATAGATGTTGGTGTAATTATTTGTGGCCATTATATATGTAATAAGGCCTTTGACTGCAATGTTCTATCACACCATATTAAAAAAAAAAAAAATCATTACTGACCAAAAAGTAAAGAGCAATAACTGAAATGGTGCGATTACCATACTACTTTAGCACAATCACTGCTACACAGCTGAATTCAAGGCTTGATGAGTCACTCAGCCTTGAGAAATGAATGTTTCCCTTTTACTTATTTTTTACCATTCTTTTTTTTTTTATATATAAATATTGTTCTCTTGATCTCCTTCTTTATCTAGTTTCTTTCCTGTACCCTTTTCTTCTCTGCTCAACTTCTCCCACTGCTGAGCAACTGATGTTTTTCACCCACTTTATACATATCAAGCTGCTTTTCGACTGATAGCAGGGAAATGTACATGAAGCCGCCCTTTAAATTTTAACTCTCTACACATTAATGTAAAGAAAGAATCTTAAGATTTTATGTATTTTGAACGGGAATATTTAGCGTTTGCAAAAATCACAGTTGTACAAGTTTATGCAGATCATCTTCTAAGCGTGTTTACGTGCAGATTTCTGCTAAACGTATGTGACTAATGTAATACTTGGCCCAGCTTATGCCTTGTCTTTAACTTTTAGGATGTTACAAAAATGAAAGAATATAAAAAGTAAAAAAAATAAAAAATCAATAAGAGAGCAACCCAACGTAAGTCTGCGTACTGTTAAAACTCCCTCAGAAGAGTTTAGAGGCGGATAAAAGCGGTTTATTGTTGTGTTTTGAATGAACAGTCCAGACAGAGAGGCAAGTTGCAGTGGAGTATGTGTGTTTCAGACTGAGTGCCTCCTACAATTTTTGCTCAAAAATATTATTTGTAAAGATTTGCTCGCCTATCTGCAGCAATTTACTTTAATCTTTTTTTTTTTTTTTTTTCTAAATATGCATTCTCTTTACTTTTGCTTCTCAGAAGGATGATTTATACTTGTGTTATTGAATACTCAGGAAGAATATTGTTACTTTTGAATGATAAAACAAGAATGTATGATATGACCTTAGGGGTGTTGGTAGAGAGCTTTATGGAGAAAGATGAAAGAAATGGAGCCATGGCTAAAACTTCAGGGAAACCATGAACTTACAAGGCCTTCAGGAGTATAAAATAAATATATATATATGTATACGCACGCACACATGCACACACACAAACACTATACACTCTTTTGTTCTGGGAAACTTGAAGTTTTTGTACCATGCATGAAACGTTGAATGTAATTCAGATAATTTTCTTTAAGGACAATACATGTCATAATATACATCAGTGATGTTCTTAGTTATATGAAACATATTTTCTTCATGTATAGATGTTATTCTCTTATAGGCTTTTGGTGGAAAAAAAAAAAGAATGACATGTTAAGTGTTAGTATAGTTAGTGTTAGGGACATGGTGTTGTGGAAAAACTGTCAAAACAAAGCACTCCTCATACACAGGTGTTCACGTATTAAAGATATACACACGCTGCAGTATGTCTTCTGTAATCACAGTGTTTATGAAATGTCTTAAAATAAAGAGCCAAGTTCTCATATTAGTATTTTCAAAATGATCAGCCAGCTTAAAAAAAAGATTTCTAACCTGATTTGAGAACAGAGTTAACTTTCAGAGGCTGTGAAACCACAGCTTTTTCACCACAAAGTAGCTTTGTAGATCCACATTGCTAACTCTTCAGAATTTGTGCCCAAAAAAACTTTTTTTTTTCTTTCTTTCTTTCTTTCTTTCTTTGTTTCTTTATTTCTTTTTCGTAAATGGCAACTGAAGCCATTTAGGGGTTGTCACACCACAAAACGCCAAACAAAAAGCATGTTAAGAAAATAGCTCCCCCTTTATGGTGAAAATTAGTAAATGCAGTATCTGAAATCCATTGGATGACAAGGTTTTCTTTTTTTTTAAAGTTTGTTTGTTTTGCCATTTTTGGAGAAGTACAACCTTTCACACAATTTATACGTAGTAATGAGGTGAAGTATGAAAAATACACTCACATCAAAGATTTAAATATCCTGAAGAAGAAACAGAAGTTAGGAAAATGATAATTAACTCTTAAAACCCCTGTTTTTCCAAGTTTCTAAGCGCTTAGCAACAACAAATGAATGCTCTTCTTCTGCCAAACATGGAACATGCTCAGCATGCAACCCAGACGCTGCGACAAGTGTTTCATTTTTCCAAGCGTTGCTCTGATTCAGTGAAAGATGTGAAGTCAGAACCAACTTCTGTGTTCTCTTTGTCATTCAGTTCTACTTTTGTTGTCTTGTACGTTCTCTGTAACCATTTCTACCTCATTTTGAAGAGATCAAACATGGAAGTATTTATTTCATGTCGTTTTCATAAGCCAGTTTTAAAGAGCAATGTTTCTGATTCTTGACTTGTTATAGTCTACCTCACTAAAGACTTGTGTCATGGAAATGAAGATATACCAAAAAAAAAACATGCTTGACTTTGTCTTTTTGTCTCCTATGATTCACTTTCTTTTTATTGGCATTTGCATTGTCTTTTGCTTTTACTTTTACTCTCTCAGGAAGATGAGTTATACTTGGTTCATTGAATACAGGACATTATTACCTTTGAATTTTAAAGCAAAGCTGGGGGGCTTTAAAGAGCGAGAGGAAAAAGGGGCTACAAGCAAAATGACAGTTATTTAGATATCTGCCCCAGTAGTTCACACTGGTTTTCTGGTTCTATTGTCTTGTATTACTGTTCATTTATACTTTGACAACTGTGTTAACACAAGACATTTAATAGTCAACTTAAACAAATGTACAGGCTTGTATTTTATACATATATACATGTATATATATGAGTGTGTGCGTGTGTGTGTATATACATATATATACACACATGCACATATATATGTATATATGTGTGTACATACATGTATATATATATACATATATACATTTATATAAAGTGCCTATGAACGTTTCCAAACAATTTGTCAAAAGCTTTTAAATTGAAAAATAACAAGTCCATCAATCCTAGTCTACTGAAGCTCAATCTACTGATTAATGCACAAGTTGATCATTATCAGTTATCAATTTAGACATTGGAGGAAAAAAAAGGGAGAAGAGCAGGAAGAAACGAGAGCTCTTTCAGACTGAATTTCCGTTCTGAGTAAATTAAATCATTGCTCCTTTCAAAAGCTGCAAACCGGAAGGTTTAGGAAGGAACGTTGGTGCCTGGAGGCCAAAGGGCAAGAAGTCTCTTCCCCTTTTCACAAATCTTTTCCAACTTGGGTTTAATTCTAATGAAGTTAATGTGTTGTGGTGGTGTTTTAAACATTCCTGGCAGAAAACTGGTCCACCTATCCTGATTCCTGGCTTTGTCTCACCAGACTATCACATCCAGAGGTTGAAAGATAACGCAAATGCATAAGTTATGGATCTTTTGGTTGACTATAAATACTGTTTTTTAAATGTCATCATAAATAGTTCTACTAAATTGCAGCTAATAAATAAACATTGGTAAAGCTAAACTGGTCAAAGACTCAGTTTTTAATGACTATTGCTATTAAAGGCAAACTTTTTTTTTTTTTGTTACTTTAGATATATTCTACAGATGCTCTACAGATACAAACTGTGTGGAAACACACCAGTTCAATTCAATTCAGTTCAATAAAACTTTATTAAACCCAAAGGCAAGGAAGTTGTTGCAGGAACTGTCATTATTTAAGTTTCTTCAAAAGTTATTGTGGATGGTTATAGCTGTGGACAATGGAAGGATCTACATATACGCAGCAATGCACCAAAGTCTTAGGAATCAGAGAAGAAATGCAGTAAAGAAAGAGTGTTGGATTTTTTTTTCAAAGTAAAAAAAGGAATTACACACAAATTGTACGTCAGTGGGGAAAAAAAGAAGATAAGAGGGGCATATTAAGTGTTCTTCCCTTCAAAATCAGAAGATGTCCATCACTGTCATCAGCTCAGAACCAGCACAAACCGCTGGGAACCAGGTGCACCCATTTACTGCATAAAATGCAGAACTACAAAAATATTCAAACAGGGGAAAAATGGCAGAAGTGCTCTGGACTAATCTGTTTAAATATATCTGAATATAATGTGTAGCAAAAAGCAGGTAACGGTGAAGCAGAATCCTTTCAATTTCTGCAAACAGTTTTGGGTTTGGCTGGGATTAATGTTGTCCTCAGTGCTGTTAAACACATGGAGATACTTATCCATCATTAGCCAAAGACATTAGGAACTATCAGCGTAACACACACACACACACACATATAAAACCAGGAGTCATGTCCTCACAAGTCCTGATCTATACATGATCAAGTCTGTCTGGGATTACATGAAGAAACAGGAGGATTTGAGGCAGCCGGCACATCTGTGATTAGATCTCCATGATACCTACCTGAAGGCAAATGTTGATTTTAGATTTTCCCGTGTTTACTATTCTGTTCTTTGTAAATTGATTGAATTAAATAAGTTAAATTTCATATTTTTGAAGGCAGTCTTTGCAGCATGTCTTCACACAGTTTTGCCATTATTCTGTGTAATATTTCTAGTCACCTTTTTCCAGGCTGCTACCTGTCAGAAGAAAAGGTGGGTGAGAGGAGAGACGTTTTCCACTTCCAAAAGAGGCCACACCTTTTTCAGTCTTGCTGGCATGTCCATCCTGGGAAGACTGGCAGCTGCCTAAGGGGGTTTCCCCTTATTTCTGTTTCAAATAATTATTTAATGCCAAGACCCCACAATTACTCTGATATTTGTTTCCATATGTGTTGGAATAAGGCTTTACTTTGACATTCTGACAGATGGGGGGAAATCATAGTACAAGTGCTAATAATAAGCTAGGAAAAGGGCAAATACCATTAGGAATCCAGTGGAAGGTAACTTATTTCCATTTTTAATTAATTCTGAAAACAAGAAAACCAAAAGGAAAGTGGCAACACAGAGCTGTCATTCTGTGCTCACAATTTAAATTGCCGCGTGGGTTTCAAAAAAAAGGGAAAAAGAAGGCAGGTCCCAAATGTATTGATTTTTTTTTTTTAATTTTCTTTAAAATTATGTTTAGTAGTTTATGTGCTTCAGAAAATATCTGAACCTCTCCTGTTCTTGGCTACTTACTTGCAACTCTTAACGGTATCGTACTCGTGTTTATGTGAGGAATATCCTCCTCTTTAGAAAAGAAGCATTATTCTAGTCAATATCAAGAAGAAAACTGAGTTTGTTTGTTCATTGTTGTTGTTTTATTTTACTGATGTATTCACTAAACTTACTGACCAGTGGCTAACGTAAACAGGATTATAAAAACAATGTTTATCTTGAGTCTTGTTAAATTCTCCATTTTCTTTTTCTTCATGGCAAATTTTTTCCTGTTAATTATATTTATTTATTTATTTTAGTTTTACGATCAGTTTGGGCCAATGAACCTCGTTTTATTTCTAAATGAATGTTAATTGAATACAACAAGACCATAATTTTTTTTTCCACATGAAGACAACTTGAACATTAATTATTTGTTCTTCCATGCAAGATCTAATTATGGTTTAATGTTTTTGACACATCCACATTTAATTTAATTTAATTTTATTTTTTTTAGTTCATTTTCCCATTTGTTTGGATAAATAGTATATCTGTCGAGCACGATTCAGCTACCTAGAGTCCAATTAAGGTGCCATGCTTATTAAATGTTGCTTTTAGTGGACAGATACCAACAACACAGTGAATATTAAGTGATGTGTTATAATTTTATAAAATGAATAAAAAATAAATAAAATAAAAAAAACCTTCACAGAGTGCAGTGGCGTTCCAGTATAGTTGAAAATCACCAAATCCACCCTCTGAAATGATCAATAATTATACATAAACGTCAGCTGCTATTTATTTATTTACTTATTGTCTTTTTTTAATTGATGGAGGAAAACTGATCAAGATTGAAACTATGTTAATGGGAAAAAAGTAAGATTAGCAGTTGATTTGAACATGATATTTACACGTTAGTGGTCTCTCTGGGGAAGGTCAACAAAGGAAATCAAATTCCAAGTGAACGGTGTGTAACCTTCTGCCTTCTGTCTGTCACATGATGATGCAGAGTAAGCGACCAAGCAGCTCAGGAACTTTAGCACATTCCATCCTGTTAGTATTCTTCAATAAACTCATTTCCCAAAACAACAGAGAACAACAACAAAAGGGAAGCTGCTGCTCTTTAATACATTTAATTTCCCCCTTTTGCAATTTTTGAGCATTTTCTCAAACCAGACGGCTGTTGGAAAATATTTGGAGAAAAGAAAACTAAGAACTTAATCCCATTTGTGAATTACGGTCTTGGTGGTGGTTTTCAGATGAGTTTGTTAACACTGACGTAACAATGTGCTCTGTGTGGAAAAAACTGGCTAAAATCCTGTTTTACAGAACACTTATATCTCAGCCATAGATTCCTAATATGGATTCATGTTTCTTAGCAAATTATGAGGTGATATGTTTGAATCAAGGACAACTGTGAGGGAATTCTAAGGACCACTTTGCTAACTCATGTCAATATCAGTCATTTCCTTCACATCCCACCAGAGGGTGTTAGAAAGCTGTGAAAAGTCACTTAAAGCGCTCACCCATGGCATGGTGGAGATGCTCCAGCAGTGGTTAACATCTGTGATATTTGCAAACACTGTCAGGTGCATGACGTTTAAAAACCAAACCTATAAGTGTCAGAATGTGATGCACGCTGAATGTACTCCCCCGTGTCATTATACAGAGCAAAAACTGGATAATAAAGGCATAAATGTGACCCCCTCCCCCGCCATTTTTTTAAAATTGAAATATTGGTGCCCACTCATTTCGTCATGACATGATGTATCAGAGGTGGAGGAAGGTGTTCCCCTATGCCCCCACGTAAGTACATGATGGGTACTTTCTTCTAGAGAGTGACTTAACAGAAATGACACTGGAAAGTGCTGCGTATGCAACATGAACAAAGACAACCAGGTTACACTTTAAAAAAAAAAAAGAATACATTTCCTTTCCTTGTACCTTTTATAGACAGAGACATACACAAACACACAAAACCTCCCCTCTGTCTTTCACAAACCTGCACCCACCCAAACAACCTGACAGATCTCACCAATGTCCTACTTAATCCATGTCCCACCTCTGCAGCTAAGCCCTGCAATTCAGATGGATGCAATAAGCTCAGAAGCCTTAAACAAAACAAAGTATGCACATATTATTACCTTCAGTATAAAGCTTTCTTTTTTCTTTTCTTTTCTTTTTTTTTGAGGGGGGTACATTTGATGAAATACAGTGAAAAAATAAAACTAAACATTGATTTAAGGTACAGAACTAAAACATGACAGGTGTAATATCACATAGTTAGATTTGCAACACAACTCTTTTGTAAACTGCTTAGTAACATGGTGTAAATATATTGTTGAATCAAGCTGCACAACATAAATGGTGCAGTCCAAACAGTTGCAGCACCGATGGCACGAAGCCGAAGGAGAAATCTTCTGTATCGTACTTGCTTTTGACCGTGTGAGCCTCTGTCCATTGTTCTCGACTACTTTTCCTCGTCCTGAAGTAGCTCACACTCCCTCTGCTTTGCTCGCCGTGGGTGAGGAGGAGCTTTACAGTGCACTGTACAGTCTGAGCCTGCTGGGAACATGCTGCTGACTCAGCCCAGGCCACTGCATTCATCTATCTGCACTGCAGTGCTGTCTCTGCTTACCCCCTCACACTCCTCCCTCATTCAGTGCACCACACACACAGGAGGGGTGTGGGAGGGTGAAACACTCATGCACACACACCTGCTGTCTTAGTAATGTTGCACCATGACACACCCAACCACATCGAGCAGTAATTGTACTCAGGTGTTGTCAAAATAAAAGCAAAAACAATGAAATTTAAACATATTGTTACGTAAACTGGGATTTTGTTTCTATGGCTATGTGGAATCTGAAGTCTGTAAAAACACATCTTTGCCTCTGCACATACCATTTCTGTGCAGCTTCCAGACATGCCCTGCCATGTTTGTAACTCATGACAAGAACAAAAATAAAAGAGACAAACTTAATCTTCATGATAGTGTCCATTTAAACCTGACAGTTATATGAACCATCCGTCCTCAAACAGGGCACATAAAAACTCTGTGTGAACCACACAAACATTCATTCTAGACCCAAGAACGACACCAGCCAGAAGAATAACTGGAAGGCTGCTTTATTGTTTGGAAATAGATTCGTGCTCAAATGAAGACATTCTTTCACTGATTCTCATTTACTTGTCCCATGTGGTTGTGCATCACATGTCCTCTTTCTGACTGTATTAGTGGTGAGAGATAATGACAGTCAAAAGTTTCTTTTTTTTTTTCTTTTTTCAGTCAACCTATTTTCAAAGAAAAGAAATTTATCTCAGTCATGCTACAAAAGAATTGCCTCATATACTGACTGGTAAACCAACATCTGAAAACGAACAAAAAGTGTAAAACAGAAGGCAAGCTGTTGTCTACTAGCCCATGAGCCAGTGCACAGAAAACACACAGAGAGCACTTACTACATGACTCTACATGATGTTAGTCCAGACAGTTTAATGTAGGTGGTGAGTTTTCAGTTTGAGTTCATTTCAAACTCAATAAATCATTTCCATCGTGCTCCTTTTTGAATCACTCCATGGGGGTTGAGATCCTCATTGCTGATTTTATTAATCGACTAGATAGAAAGCTAAAAAGGCACGTGCCGTTAAGAGATATTGCACCATAAACAAACACACAGACAGTTAAGACAGCTAACCCTTAAATCATTGGATATATCATATTTAAAGTGACAGCAAAATTAAAGATCAACTCCAAACTGCAGCAGTGTGTTTAGGGGAGACATGTAGGAGTAAAGTTGCAGCAAACAGCAAAATTTGTCACACAAAGTGAGCTGTGGCTCATACTAGGGAACACCTGTCGACCAGCAGTTGCCTCCAAAAGACTATGAGTGAGTGAGTGAGTGTGTGTGTGTGTGTGTATGTGCGTCTTTCTGTCTGTCTGCATCGGTGTATCTTTTCGTGTACAACATAACTAGGGGCAAGACATCTTCATACATTTACAAAAGGGTATGCTGGTAGTGCAATCCTCTCACCAATGCAGGCTCCACAATTCTCAGCAAGCAGCCAGTACACCATGCACTGTGTATGCCGGTGCCCAGTATACAGAAGTACTGGGCAGGCTAGAGTTTTGGTTATTCTCTGAACATACCACACAAAGAAAGAAGCATGATCAGTTACACTCTGTGGTAATGGGTTCACCTCAATGCAAGGAGTGGACAGGAGAGTTGAGTTACAGACATTTTTCTAATGTATATATACTATATATATATATGTAATGAAGAATATATATATAATATATATGTAGTATAACTCTGTATATGTACTGATTTATTTTATACAGTTTTAAATACAATTTTCTGCTTTTTAATATAGATTATTTTTTGCTTATTCCCCCTCTTTTTGTGAAAAGTGACTCAAAAAAAAAAAAAAAAAATCTATTCCATCTAACAATGCGTCACAGCCTAACATGTGTGACAAGGGACGTCAGCTGGAAGCCATTCTATTTATGGTTATTAATATTAAGTGTTAGATAAATAGCTGTTTTTAAGGTATTTACAGAAAAACTACACATGCTGTTAAAAGAATATATTACATTA
The DNA here is from genome assembly GCA_037176975.1 of Arrhamphus sclerolepis. Classification (NCBI taxonomy): domain Eukaryota; kingdom Metazoa; phylum Chordata; class Actinopteri; order Beloniformes; family Hemiramphidae; genus Arrhamphus; species Arrhamphus sclerolepis. Next base: position 434,856 of record JBAMYA010000020.1, read on the forward strand.
TTTATAGTTTCTTAAAAAGTCCAGTCATAGCTTTTGCTGTTTGTGCCCTATAGAATATCGGCTGGATTTATTCATTTATTTATTTGTTTGTTTGTTTTTTTACCAAATGGATGAATGTGTAGCTTTTTTTGTTTGTTTGTTTTCTTTTTTTTCAGTCAGACGAATCTTGAATCCATGGAGATCTTGGAGAAAATGAACGGCAGTAGCTTTTAAGCTTTAATCAATCATAGTTTTATTTGGTTCAAGTTAACACCCACACTGATTTTGGAGATCTCATGCAGCAACTGGACCTTAGAAACTTGGAAACGGATGAGGGAATTATTCATAAACAGGAAAGTGACATCACTGCACAACAGGAAGTGCAAAAGCTCTGGTGTGGTGCTTAGGCTCACAGTACCATAAGAATGCATCCAGTGCTCTGTTGATTATTTGGTATTTGTTATGCAGTATAGCAATATGGAGGAAAAAATGGCAAATGAGAGGCTCATAGCACTTGTTTTTGTTAAATAATGAAATCTGGGATCCAGTCCACTGAGCATTCCACTTCTTTGTGTGTGTGCTGCTCAAACCAACATATCCAACTTCACTCTCATGACATCTCCTCACAGTGTTTCCTGCATCTGTGTCTGCTATCAGGGTGAACATTATCATTTTGTTGACTGCAATTAATCGAGATCAGACTTCAGTCCATGAAAACCTAACCAACATCGTAATCCACTACCAATATAAATTTTGCCCAATGCAAGCGAACCAAACGTAGCTGTTTCATTGAGAAGACTGTAGCCCTAACGTTCTAAGCATCATAAGCAGGAAGCAGTAAACTGGCCCCTGACTGGGCGACTGTCAGATAACAACAGCCGGCCAAGATCATTGTCCACCAGCATGGAATTAAAAACAAAAGAGCAAAACATGATCTCATAAATACTCCCATCACATTCACTTGCATTTTGTTGCAGAGCTCATAATAGTACATCTATAATATCTCCTGAGAAAAAGGGATGAATTTTTCAAGCATTGCATACATTTCTAGGGTCTCTGTCTAATAACGACAGCAAAGAAACAGAATGGGCAGGGCACACTTCACCCAGTCCCACTCCATGGACGAAGGGCAACGAGGGATAACAAGGCAGATCTCTTTGGCTTCTCCACACACAATGTTCTCGTTATCCATTCATCATTTTATGATTTCTCGCTTTAACAGGACACCACTAAGCACCACCTAATGAATAAGTTCCAGCATGACCGCTTACCTCTGGGCTCAATGCGGTTTATAAACTGTGTGGACAAAAAAAAAAAAATGTAAAAAAAAAGAGAAAAGAAAAAGCAAAGAGACTCATCAACTAGCAAAACATGAAAATTACATCAGGGTATGGAAAAAAAAAAAAAAAAAAGCACAGAAAAAAAAAACACAGGTTCATTTTTGCATGTAGGTAAGCAGATCAGTAAAACAACAAGAACCCAAACTCTTCTTAGCCCTTTCAGAAAGGTCTAACCACCTTCAGAGAAACATCAAGAAATAGAAAGGAGTTTGCCAAACCAGCGAAATCCCCACAAAACACTGACAGTTGGACTGCCAAACTGCCCACTCACACATAAAAATAAAGGCAGATGGTATGGAACAATACATAGGTGCATACAGATTACAAACATAAGCTTTTAAGCGTAAAAGTGTTGCGCCCTTGAAAACGTTTCAGTCCAAATGAACGAACTTCTCAGTCCATTGATACACGCAGAGGTCTTTTTCTTCATTCTTACACACCCAAAATCTCCAGAGCAGCAAAGAAAGTGTTTGCATTTTACCCACTGGTCCACCCTGGTGGTATTATGCGTTTCATTCTTCTGTTTAAAGAGGCAATCGTTTAAATATCTGAAATGAGTTGAGTGTTGCGCTAAAAAATCTGATCTATTTTAGATGATCAACACACATATCACTTAACTTTGTTGAATAAATTACTCTGTTCTTTCAAATTTTGTGAATCTCTCGATCATACCATCAAGCCACCGGTGTGGTTTCGAGTATTAGTGTCTTGTGGACTATGATAATTCATGCAAGATTTCTGATCAAAACATGCCATCATGCAAGTCATTTCTATGCATTGAACAAGCACAATTATTTATGTATTTGTTTGGAAATCTTTCTGAGTAAATGTAAGCCCTTGGCCCAAATTGACCCTATAATAAACGGACCCTTTACCAATTTGGTGTGAAAGCCCATGTACAAAATAAAAATAATAAAATTAAAAACAAAAGAGAAAGAGAGAGGGAGAGAGAGGAAGAAATAAAGAAAGGAAGAAGGAAAGAAAGAAAGAAAGAAAGAAAGAAAGAAAAAGAAAGAAAGAAAGAAAGGAAGAAAAAGAAAGGCATTTTGATGTGAGTATAACAAAGATAAAACGAGTACAAGAGTTGAGGGACATGGGCAAACTGTTGAATATTGTTTTTTTTTCATCTGTTTCATCTGCATTTTTGCTGCTCAAATAAACAATTTCTAGCTTTAATAAACAAAAAAAGTACTTTCATCACTTTGTTATTTGTGTCTTTCTTTCACTCACCAATCATCCTTCTGCCTGCTCACTGAATGAGCATGTCATTTGCTCCTCTATGCACTGCAGTGCTTTACGACACAGAAACACTTGTTGGCTGCTGTAAGAGAACAGTTAACCAACATCAAGCAGCGTCATTATTCTTCCTTTCACGCCACTGTCTTCCAAAAGAACATATTACTTGGATCCGGGCACTGGATTCCTGTTTGTCCGCTCCTTCTCTTAGTGTAGAGTCACTTGTAGACCAGTGGTAGGTAAGCACCAGACATTTCCTTGTCTGTTTTCATTTCCTTTTGTTGAGATGAGTAGTCCGCATACAGCGATGCTAATTAAGTTTGGTTTGACTGAAGTTCAAGAGTCCTTGAGCTGTCACACACCGAGCTGCTTCCCTCTGCCTCAATATAGGAATGAAGTCTGTAAACAAAATTATTGAATACTATTTTTCTGACTTGCAAATGAAATAATCTGTACATCTGTGTGAGTGAGTTTCCTCTCGCTTTGCTTGAAGTTACATTACTATAATCTTTACTGTTATTATTGTGATTATTCATCCACTTCCCTAACATTTCGATTCCCTGATGTCTTTTTGGTTTCTCCCTTTCTCTTTCCTACCTCCCTTTCCCTCATTGTTGTCATCTTGTTTCTCCTTGTCAGGTTTGGTAACACTGTCATAAGAGGGGAGGGAGGCAGTTGAGGGAGTGCCCTCCTTCTTTTCTGGTTCCTCATTGTTTCCACCATTCTCCACCTTGTTGTTGGCTGGTTTGCGCTTGCAGACGAAACCACGCCGGGCCAGGTAGGCGCGGTAGGCCCTCTGAATGATCCTGGCAGACACATCCTCCTGCTTGCGCCTCAGTGTGGTGGTAATTGGCTCGTAAGAGACCTTGGAAGGATTGGCTGCCACAAAACGCTCCTCCATTTGTTGCCTCAGCATGTCCAACTCACCACTGTCACCCAGTACACGCTTGGTGAAGGCAAACAGGATGTCCAGACAGTGGATGCGGTCTCCACTCACCATAGGCATGTCCATTGCAATCAGCTCAATGGTGTTAGGCTTAGGAACGCGGAGTGGGTGCTCAAGTGCATCAGCAAAGTCAGAAAGCTTGGCATAGGTGATGAACTGGGAGGCATCAGGATCAAACTTCTCCCATATTTCATAAAAGGTTTCAAAGTCGTCCTCACTGAGTGGGTCGGCGCTCTCCTCTGTGGCCACACTGAAGTTCTCCAGGATGATGGCAATATACATGTTGACCACAATGAGGAAAGATATAATGATGTACATAACAAAGAAGAAGATGCCCACAGATGGGTTGCCACAGTCTCCAGTGGCGGGGGTGCCAGCGTTCTCCAGAAAAGGGTCACAGTCCGGAGGGTAATTAAGGATGGGCAACAGCAGGCCGTCCCAGCCAGCTGACGTGGTGATCATAAACAGAATGATCATGCTGTTGCCAAAGGTCTCGAAATTATACAGGTCATCAATTCCAGCCCCGTGTTTCACATAACCAAAGTTGGACATGCCAAAGATGGAGAAAATGAACATGACCAGGAAAAGCAGAAGGCCGATGTTGAATAAGGCAGGAAGTGACATCATGAGGGCAAACAGCAAAGTTCTGATTCCTTTGGCCCCCTTGATGAGACGGAGAATTCTGCCGATACGAGCCAGACGAATCACCCTGAAGAGCGTCGGTGAAACAAAGTATTTCTCAATCAGGTCAGCCAGAAACATTCCTGAAATGTGGAGCAAAGACACAAACACAGGTTCATTTAGGACACAGGAAATATTAGAATTTGCCATTTGCTACTTTACTTAATTGACATCAAAACAAGTAAGACTTGCGCATGTATTTTTAATTATTCCTTCTGCTTTTATTGGTAGAAGCACAAAATTGTATTCAGTTGTATGGGCACCACCGGGTCAAAATGTCTGGTACTTTAGTTAAGGAAATAGAAAATTACCTCTGAAAAGGCTTTTGTGTGATCTTTACCATTGTCAAAAGTAAAAAGATGTCAGGTATTTGATATTTTCAAGCAACACCAGTAATTTCTGACCTTTAAAGTTTTAAAATAAAGGAGAAAATTATAAGAACAAGGACCCGACATCAGCAGCTCTTTCACTCTTTCACTTCTTGCTGGGAGACTGTTCTCTTCTCTGTCCTACATCCTACCAAGGCTTCTTGTTTTGTGAAATTCTTGGCTTGCCTTGCACACACTAATCTTTACAGGCCTTTGCATGCTTTTTTTCAATATTGCTTGTGTTGAGGGGGCGTGGTTGTACCTGTTGAGGTAGTTGGGTTGCGGATCTTGACGTGTTTGGGGTCAATATCGTGTCATGGGCGCCGCCCTCTCTTCACCTTTAGCTTACGTACAGATACTGAGATGTTTTGTTTTGTACTTTTTTTAAAGCTCCTGCTGCCTTCACTGGTAAAACGTTTTTCATGCTACTGGCTGCATCATGATTGATCCACACGCGAAACACTTCTTGCTAACAAAGTTAACAACTAGATTTTCACTGGTGTGGAATTTCATTTTTTATTTGGACCAACCTTTTTTCTCTGTCTCTGAACAAAGCGCTGCAAGAGATTTTTCTACGATGTTCAAGCCTGGTTTACAGGGAGCAACGTAAATCGTGTCCAGACGAGCTATTTTAGCTTCAAATAAAAAAATTAATAAATACTTGCCCACAATTGAGAGGATGACCACGACCACGTCAAAGATGTTCCATCCATTGGTGAAGTAATAGTGACGCAGTGCAAAGAGCTTCAGTAAAAACTCGCCAGTGAAGACCACAATGAAGACAAAGTTGACCCAGTAAAGCACCTCCTCTGTTTCCTTTGACTGATCATCCGTCTCTACCATCATAGTGACCATGTTGAGGCAAATGAGAATCATGATGGAGATATCGAACACCTGCTGTGTCACAAAGTCAAACACCATGCCCTGGATTTTGTTCTGAGGAAAGAGCAAGGGAAAGGAAGGAGTCATTGAGTTACTGTGAAGAAATCATAATTACAGATGCATCTGCTGGTGATGCGAGCAGGGCGATATTTACCTGGGGCCTGGGGATTGGTTTTTGTGGCTTCTTTGACCCCAGCTTTTTCATGGCATTGTAGTATTTCTTCTGCTCTTCTGTCATGAAGATATCCTGACCTCCAAAGTAAAGGGAGGAAGCAGTTTGGTTACAATCTGTGAAATTTCCTTCATTCATTCTGCTGATAATCCCAATCTCTCACCAAGCTTCCATTATTTGTTCACATTTTTTTCAGATTCTTAAGACAAATGGTAACATAATACTTTGTTTTCTTGAAGCCATCAGGCCACAAGCTTACATGTTTCCTTGTCACCAGACAAGGAACAGATCAAAGGTTAAAGTAACACACAGGTTTAGTAAATGGAGAGTGGTACTCAGCCTCTCATTTGACTCTCAAATTTTCAAAAAATAAAATCAACACTATTTCTTTAAATCACGCTCAAATCACGGCATTAAAAGTGGGAAAAACGATGCTTATCTTTTTCTTCTGTTGATTGAAGTTATCGATGATGACACCAATGAAGAGGTTTAGGGTAAAGAACGAGCCGAAGATGATAAAAATGACAAAATAGATGTACATGTATAAGTTGTCCTCATAGCGGGGTTGGTCTTCCACCTGTGAGTTGGCAAAAACAAGAATACGTTCAAATCTCTACTGAAACGCGACCTGGATAAAACCATTAGAGCGGCAGAAAGCCTACCTTTCTTGAATCTATTGCTGCATACATAATGTCCATCCAGCCTTTGAATGTTGCCTGTAAGGCGGGAAGTCACAGTGTAAGAGAACACACTTAAGTCAGCGCAGAGAAAGATAGAAAAGCAGCAGCAATGGTTTCTTACCACTTGCAAGAGTGCCAGATACCCTGCACCAACGTTGTCAAAATTGATCTTGACGTTTTTCCATCTGACTTCACTGACATTTGCATTTATGAGTGCAAAGCATTCGGTTTTGTTGTTCACAATGTCTGTTGAAATATACTCCTCAGCTGTTTCATTAAAACAGTAATAATACTTTCCAGCAAACAGGTTGACACCCATGATGCTGAAGATGAGCCAGAAGATGAGACACACCAGCAGCACATTCATGATGGAGGGAATTGCACCCACCAAGGCGTTCACGACAACCTGAGGAGAGCAGTGGGGGGAAAAAACAAAACTGTCATTTTGTTAACACACACTAGCTGCGCAGAGATGTTCATGCATCAGAACATCTACACATACTTAAGGTGAAATGCACATTCTTTTTGTCCTTAAGAAGTGACTTCTGGGCAAATGCCAGATGCTGGAGTCAATTGTGACAAACTACGAGTGAGTGTAACATTACTGAGCAGAACACACAACATAATACACAATAATTCAATAATAAAAAAAAAAATATGAGTCTAATAAAAGATGCACATCTAACTTCTAAAAATCTAGCATTAGGTTGTAAGCACTCACGACTTCCTTTTAAAACTCCAAACTCACATTTCTGACATGTAATGTTACACTCACATTACTTTTACAAAATGCAATCATTATGAAATATATCAAAATCTTGAACCAAAACTGTATTAACAAATTCATTAAACTATTAATGTAAGTGTGAATACTAATTTAAAATAAAAAATACTGTTATTTATAAACTACAGTACATATGAATGTGCATTTCCATACAAAGCCATATAGACCAACATCACATTTTTGCTTTTAATCACAGCGATCTGCCAAATATCATAATATAAACACAATAGATCTATGCGATAAGTTAATGTAACTGCAAAACGGTGATTATGAAAACCATGGTGATGAGAATCACCGAGGAGTGATGAGCAAGGATGGCAGGGGCAGGGGGATATGCAACCAGAAGTTTGTCGATCTTCCAGTGTGACAATGCCAAAGCCAAACTGTGATAAGATCAGGTAAGAGTTGAGGCAGAGCAAAACTTCAGAATAAGCTAAGTCTGAACACGGACAAGATTTTTTTTCCCTCTTTTTTTTTTTTTTCTGCCCAACGACAACAACCAGAGGCTGATTCAACCCATCACACGTTTTAGTGACTCTGACAAGTGAATAATATAGAGTTCAATGTGTACAATGTAAGTTTTAGGCCAATCGTGTTCACAGATTCATCTCATTTGTCCATAAGCCCACTACCCCGGGAACACAGGCTGACACATTAAACCCACTTTCTGGGGTTCTGGTTGCAATGGTTTGGTGTGACAGTTCAAACCAACCTCTAGTTGTTTCTCAGCTGGCACTTAATAGAGCTGAGTGTCAACGTAATGTGCTGCATCATTCATGTGTAAAGGTAGGAGGGATAGCTTTTTCTTTTTTTTTTTTTTTTTTTTGGGGTAATGTTTTTAAGAAATTAATCAGTACTAATAGCCTTAACATAAAATTTATCATATATAAAATGAAATATGATAAATCAGATGCATTACGACCATCTGAGATGATCTGCGTCCATGCAAAAAGCTTCTTGCTGATTACAGGGGTGACTACAAAAATTCCCCTCAGAGAGATTTGTAGGTTGTTTTTTTTTTTTTCTTCTTCTTCTTTTATTGCCAACTCTAGCATGCGTTAATGCTTTTATTTAATCGGCATGCAAAAAGGACCTGATGTCTTAGGTCTTACCCTCATCCCTTCAAAACGTGACAGGGCCCTGAGGGGTCTCAAGGCCCTCAGTGTCCTGAGTGATTTAATCGGGCCTAGATCGGAGAAGCCCAACGCATTAGCTATAAGGCTGACTATAGACACCTACACAGATAGAGACAGAAGGAGAAGGAAAGACAGAAGCAAAGGAAGAGAGGACCCACACAGTTAGATGGGATGTAGAGAGAAAGGTGGACCCTACGCCAACTGTAAAGATAGCTGAGTGATTATATACAGATAAGTACAAAATTAGTTTTGTAATGCGTGAAGAAAATTTATAACACCAAGTTCACTGAAGATTTTTTTTTTCTTTTCTTTTTCAATTTTTTTTTTCTTTCCTGTTTGTTTGTGTTTGGTTTAGTTTGGCAAGCCAGCCTAACGTGATAACCAGCTTAACAGCACAGTGAGCACACCTGGAAAGAAACTTGTGGTTGACACAGTGAGAGGAAGATAAGATTGTCAAACAAAGGGATAAATTAGAGGAGAGATGTGTTCACAAACACTAAATCAATGTGACACAATAATATACACACAGTACACAGTACAAAACAGTACAATTTCCACACCAGAGGGTGTTTTACTCAAAGAGGGAGAGAAAAGGCAGGAGGTTGAGGACAACTTTCAGGGTTAGAAGAGAGGATAACCTGTGAAAGTAGGAGCCCCACCACAGCACACAAACCTTACCCTGGACCCCCAAACACCGACCTCTCAGTCCCTCTCGACAGCTGCACAAGGTCTCTCTTAACTTAAAGAGAGACAGTTATAGGCACCTGCTGTGAGAGAGAGGACAGGCCAGTATTAGGGTACGAGGATTAGATTATCTCCACAATATATCCATGTGAGGGTTCATCCTGGAGAGCTGGTAACACATCGGTTAGAGAGTCCAGAGTTTCTGAATATCTACATTTAGGCTTCTGACAATAAGAAATTGCAAAACATACCTCAATATGACAGTCTTGTTGGTTTACTGAGGATGGGTCAGATTTTAACATTTGCTTAATGTTCAGGGGTTCAAAAGGTCGTTTAGAGATGCTGCATTATGCTTATGGGGATGTTTACAATTTAGCTCTACAAGTCTGTGGTTGATTTGGAAAATTTCCTCTAGAGTTACTTCAGTTTAAGTAAAACAACAACAACAACAAACATGAAAACCTTTTTTTTTTAAATTGTTTGAACAGTTGTTTTATTTAAATCATGTATTTAAATAGTTAGCAAATCTTACTACTAATATTCACTATGTTGCTTTACATTAGACAAGGCTTCAGTTTACTTTATAATAAAGGTCTTGAGCATCTGGACCAAAAATAAAAATAGTAGGAAACTTTTGTGGCGCTTAGTCATCTCTATATATATCTATATATATATATAT
>JBAMYA010000020.1:445234-459884 GCA_037176975.1 Arrhamphus sclerolepis
CTCTATATATATCTATATATATATATATATATATATATATATAAATATATACATATACAGATAGATACAGATATATATATGGATAGATATTTATGACATTGTGTTGCCATTTGAAAATAAAGATCATAATGACATATTGAACACTTTTACCTTTATATGAAAAAGGCCAAATGATGATTTATATAATGATGGAATAATGCATAATTCATGATTTAATTAAAGTTCCATCGGCTACAACGACTTTTAAGACTCAGGGACAAACACACACGCTGCCCTCTGTGGCTGGTGGAAACCTTTGCTTTTACAGTTTCAGCCTTTTCTTAATAGTCATGAGCTCCAAAAGTGGAAGAATATATTGGTGACAGCTGTAGGGAGAAAAAAACAAACAAACAAAAAGTTCTAAAAAGCCAACAGCACCACAATCGTCACGATTTCATAAAACAAGGATGTCAATAGCAAATCAAGGACAGTTCAAAGATTAAAAGCATTAGGACTAGTATACATTTCCATAACAAATGGTACATTATTTATATTTGTTTATCCATTTGTGTGTGTGAAGCTAAAATTAATGAAGCAAAGGTATCAGACACAAGACTTAAGTGTGCATTAAATGACCCAGACAGCAAACATCAGGTCGCTGTCACATGCCCAAAAAAAAAACCTCCCCTTGGATTTCAACTTGTTTTGAGGCCAAAAGCTCATCACCAACTTCACTATCATCTATGAGGAGATCCCTGAAGAAAGTCTGGAGATATGTGGAGTCACAGAAAAACATGATGGTATCAAAGAGTCAGCACCATTATGCACTTAAGGATTTGCCAGTGGGGCTGGCCCATAAAGACCATTTTTTTTTATTTTTGCAAATCAGCCTACTGCTGTAGATTTGAGGCAGTGAAGGTTAACTGTACACTATATCAGACTGCAGAGTGCCTTCATAGGAGGCTAAAGAGAAATGTGTGACAGTATGACTGGCTTTAGGACCTCTTTCTGTTTGCCTGAATGGCTTTCCCAATATTACACCTCTTACTGTTGTCAGGGTATGAAAGTAAACACCTCAGCCAATAATTTAATATATAAATATTTTCCCCACCAATCAGACTGTCAAGAAAATCTGATGGAAAGAGAGGTAAAAACTGAAACACAGCTTCTTCTGACAAAATCATTAAAAAAATTCAGTGAAGCAGTGATCAAAACTCTGTGATTTTAACCTGTGCAAGTTAAGTGATAAAAAAGGAAAACAAAGACACCTTTATTTCGTTTTTTCACAAAGCAAAATAATGCTTGCACAGTGCTTTATACTCAGTCATCAGTATGTTTGAGCAACAGGACTTTTCTATGAATTGAGACTCCAGAAAGTTACACCATTTCTCCTCTTTGTTTCATGAAAACATTTAAGTTTACACGGGATGATGAATGCCCCGCAAACTGTCACTTCCTGGAAAAATAACACCTATTTCAGTGTGTCCACATCTTGCACTAAAAGACGTGAACATATAATCTATTTTCCGTTTGCAAACTCATCCTGACCAAATTACCAAAAAATAAAAAAAATGAAAATAAGAGGCCCAAATCATATTCAGGAAGCAGAAATTATGGAGACGAAAAAAATCCTTCATGTTTTCCCAGAAGATTTGAAGAAGAATTTGCAAGACGTCTATCAGTGAAAATCAAATCAAATCAAATCAAACTTTATTTATAAGGCGCTTTTCATGCCCCAAGGCAACACAAAGTGCTTTTCATAATAAAAACAATGTATATATATTGCAAATAAATAAATAAATAATAATAAAAACACATAAAAGCCATAACACACCAAAAATATACCAATTAGAAACATAAAGAATGAATTTCTCCATACAAAAAACAAAGAAGGAAAGAAAAACCACGGTAAATTAAACTCTACTAGACCCATGACACATTCTTTAAAATCTGTGGTGTGAAGTGATAAATTATTTGCATCTAACAGAAGAATATTCCAGTGTACTTACATCCACAATGAAGAAGTCTAACCAGCACCAGGCATTGGTAAAGTACTTGACAAAGCCGTAGGCCACCCATTTTAGCAACATCTCCAGGATGAAGATATAGGTGAAAACCCGGTCTGCATACTCCAGAATGATGCGCACTGTCTTCCTCTGTTCAATGTACACATCTTCAAAGGCCTAAAGAGTAGCAGAGATGTGTGAGCATACCATATGAGGTCACCTGCACCATTTGATTAGCAGAAAACTCTGGCAAGTAAAAGGTGCTTTGCATGAAAACCAAGAATGGATTCAATTAAATCACCTCTGCCTGTGCTCTGCGTTAAGTGGTTTATATGCTTTGTTTACATCAGAGAATGGGTTTTGTTCATAGTTACGGGAAAATGACTTTGAGGAAAAATCAGCCAATATTTTATCTTCAGCACATTAGTGTATGGATCTGGCCAGAGTCCCTCCTCTTTCGTAAAGCCACAAACCCAAGCTTGATTCTCTTGGTTGAAAGACTGGTGCATTACAGCACTTCGCTGTCCATTAGCAACAATAATATCAAGAGCTTCTGCAAAAGAAAAGCTTGAGATGCTCGTGCCTGCCCGCTTCCTTGAAAGGAAATGGTGTTCACTTTCCCTAAATCAATGTTACATGCATTTCATAGTCATGTTGTCCATCTGTGTGCGCTGTGCCACTGTGTGTGATTGTGCTTTTACCAGAGCTCCACTGCTGAGCAGGATCATAAAGATGATGAGGGTCTCAAACCAGTTGTGCTCTACGATCAGGTAGCAGGTCTTTCTCAGGAACCACCAATGTTTTCCCCAGCCATGAGTGATGGGGACGTCACAGCACTTGTATTTGGCGACACATTCTATATTAAAAATGAAAACATAAGACAATATATGTTGTATTGTAAGTTGCAACTAACTCAAATTAGCTAATTTTTTCTCACAGTATTATATATAAAGTCCATTATTAAGCATTGTGTACCATCTGTCCAGCAAGGATCTGGGTCGAGATACTCCTCCACAACTTCAACCACTGCCACCTCCTCCACGTCAGGCTTAATGTCTATGGTGCTGCCCTCGGACGAACTGGTGTCATCCAGCTAGGAAAAAAGAACAGTTCAGCCTCTCAAATGCTCTTTGAATGTTAGATGCTTAATTCATGCAGTATGCTTGCAGGACAGCGCCAGTACAGCTATTACTTTAATGCCCATTTGAGTTGCATATGCCGTACATGCCGCAGTGTATTTCAGGAGATGTACATACTGGAGCTATGTAGCAAAGCTAATTTACCCTCTGTCACTGTCCATTCTACAGAATTAAAACACACCACATAACTTTTTTGAACCTAAACTTATAGTTTCACAATCCTTCTGACAATTGATTGTCTTATATCAGGGGTGAATGTTGATGCCTGTCACCAGCACAGCATGCCCAGTTGGCCTGGAAGTGTGCCATATATGCCCCAACCCAGATCACTCTCACAAGAGCGTGTATCCTGTCACACACCAGCACCAACGCCACTGCCGGCTGGCTCTGGTAACCTTAAACCAGCCGTCTAACTATTACTGGTACCTTCATCATGGCAGAGTTTGTACTGGGCTTCAGCTGGTAAACAAATCCATGTGAGCCACTGTAGTCATCTGTAGGTAGAGCTCAGTTCAGGACTTCTATTTTCACCAGTGCTGGACCATATCCTAACTGCACGACTTTCAGAGCAAAGAGAAGGATTCGTAAAAGTGTATATGGTGGGTGTAATCTTGTCTCACAGCTAGGTTTTATGAATATCTTAAATAGTTAAGAGCCACTGGCCATTTGAAGGAATTTCTCTTCGGTATGCAAGACAGAGGATTCGTGTTGATGCGTTTGGTACATTATGTAATTGCGTGGACAATGAGAGGTGTTTAATATAGCTTCACGCTATAAACATGGAGGTTACGTAATCTTAGAAAAGAGCTGATAATCGGTGTGTGACATATGCCCACACACGCCTCGTATTTTAGTAATGTTCTGGTACTTCCCATTTATGATCACTGGTACACTTGGTTAAATAAAGTGTTCCATAATGAAGCATTTTTATATTTTTTTATGAACAACACTGACGCTAACGCTTGAACATGCACACAGACGCAAAAGAAAAATCAGTCGTTAATGAAAAATGCAGTACTTTTGTAACAGATACCGATACATATTTTGTAAATATGCAAAAATAATAACAATTTTAATTCATGAGTTGGAAGTACAGTTGTACTTAAACAGTACCAATACAAATACTGGAGATAGCTACTCACCAATACCGCTGAAAATAAGGATATTGGTATCAATGGGGGTATTTACTTCTGTGCACTATCCCAATACCATGTAATTTTTATAAACAGAATCCCAATTCTTCTTTGTAGCTGTAAAAGCTACCACAAGAAATTAGACAATACTGAAAAACACAAGTTTACCAAGTTAAAGAGAAAGAGTTTGCTTTTTAAAACTGAGAGAAACTCCCCAAAACAGCCAGAAACTCAGAACAATGAAGATTGAAAATCTTAGATTTTACTTTGTAATTGACCATCTGCAGTAGCGCCAGGTCAGAAATACAACTACGAAACGATATGAGACTGACTGATGCATATTTCATGTCAGAAGGGCAGACAATGAGCTTTAAGATTATGTATTCAAATATCAAAATAAAAATCCCTTTCAAAAATAAGAAAAAAACAAGTTTAAAATTAAATTCTTGAAAAAAACATTAATATTTTAAATAACAATGGTGTCAGATTAATACTCAGTATCCGCCAGTACCCAAAGCCCAGGTATTGAAAAGAAAACAATGGTATCTGGACATCTCTAGCTGGAAGTATACGTGACATTGAAGGTTGAACTCTGCTTTTGGATATTTAAACCAGCCAAATGGGTGTCTGCCCCTCTGACTAGATGTTTGCAGCTCTCTGTCTCCTCCATGCAGCGTGGCCTGGGGCTGGATGTGCTGGCTGTGGTTGGTTGAGGGAAGAATGAAGGTGCAGCGGTCCTTGTGCAGCTGTATTATCATCTGTCTTCCTACAGAACCAGGTCAAGGTCACCTTCTTGATACACATTTCTACAAACTTTGGGTCTGGCTCATACATTCAGCGTAAAAAATAGACCATGTGTTTCTGTCTGTTGTAGTTGTTGTGCCTCTTTTTGCCTGATGTTCCTCCGTACGTGTGATCAGCACTCGCGTTCTGTCTACATGAATCTTCTCAAATGTCAAGGCATCACGAGGCATCATCGATCAAAATGTACCTCATTATACAATATAAGATCTGCATTTTGGTAAATCTGTTGTGTATTTTGGAAATATCAAAATTTGTTATTTTGGCTGAACTGGCTCCTGGCCCTCAGTTTCAATTTCTTTTCTTTTTCTCCTGCAACCCAAAATTTCACCCTAAACCTATAAGCAAACCTCGTGCAACCACGTAGGAGTCCTCCCTACTCACATCTTTACTGTTCTCCACATCAGATTCACTGCTGAAGTCTTCTGTATTGAGGTTTTCAAAGTCCGACTCTCCAACAGCAATAGGAACACACACAGTGAGGTTGGGGTTGTGAATGAAGGACATGTAGTCTTCATCAATCATGTACTTTCCCACACTGCTCCCAATGCCGCTGGTGGTGCCATTTCCATTTTTTGGATAGTCCAGTTCCCTGTTGATGTCCACGGTGTGATTTGCAATGCAGTTGAGCTTCTTCTCATACATTTCATCCAGAGGCTTCTGTTCATCTTCGATTGGCGGCTTGTTGGAGTGAAAACACAGGATGAACAAAAACGCCATGAGGAAACACGAATGTATGACAAAGACAGAGATTCCTCTGACAGTAATTGTTGCACAAACATGAATTGCTCTTTCGTGTGTACGTTTTATTGTAAGATACCTTTTTTAGCACCGTGGCTACAAAGATTCGCATGTTAGCCTTAAACCAGGCGATTCCCTTCTTAATGCGGTTGACGGCAAGCTGGAGGTTGTTGGGTTCGCCATCATCATCTGTGGCAGCGAGGTTGTCCGCACTGAATGAGCTCAGCAGCAGGGCCAGAAACAGATTCAACACCTCAGGAAAAACAAGACAACACCTGGAACCCTCGAACTCGCAAAACATCTGGGATAGAGTGATTTTGTATGTTGTACTTTATGACATCGTTATATTTGTTTGTTCTTACCACCAGATTTCCAATGACCATAACCATCATGAAGACAATTAGGCACATAGACTGCCCTGCAACCTCCATGCAGTCCCACATGGTCTCAATCCACTCCCCACACAACACTCTGAACACAATTAGAAAGGAGTGAAAGAAGTCGTTCATGTGCCAGCGTGGCAGCTCACAGCTCGGTGCGATCTTACACACACAGTCCTTGTAACTTTTGCCAAACAGCTGCATGCCCACCACGGCAAAGATGAAGACAATGATGGCCAACACCAGGGTCAGATTACCCAGAGCACCCACTGAGTTCCCAATGATTTTGATCAGCATATTGAGAGTGGGCCAAGATTTGGCCAGTTTGAACACTCTAAGCTGCAAACAGAAAAGGAAACAGAATTATTGCCATTTTCTATTCAAACACTGTTTGCTTACGAGTCGTTTTTTTCTTTCAACTCACCAATCGGAATGACCTGAGAACCGAAAGACCTTCCACATCAGCCAAACCCAACTCAACTAAACTCAGAGTCACTATGAAGCCATCAAAGCAGTTCCAGCCTTCCTGAAAGTAGTAGTAGGGATCCATGGCAATTAGCTTGGCAAACATCTCCCCAGCGAAGATGCCAGTGAAGACCTGTAGACAGATAGCACAGCACCTTGGAGTCACACTATGGTCTTTTTAAGTACAAAATCAGATGGAATTTCAGAGGGGTTTAATGGTACCATTGGTTACTCCAAACGATGCACAAATCTATTGTTGTATTATTTCTTTTCTTTTTCTTTTTAATTCAAATTTTCTTCAGTGTGTGATATTTTTGACTGCAGGCAGGTCTGTATGATACCTTTTACTAGAAAGTCATGTTATTTTAATACATGTAGAAAGTGAAATGGCACAAATATAATCTGGATGAAAGACTGAGTTCCCCCAAAACCTGCACATACTATCTCGTTTCAAATCAAGGTTGCCTTCACATACCGGATGTGTAATTTAATCACACACCCCCACACCATTAATTCTGTCGTTTGAACCGTGCTCTAATAATAAATGGGACAGCATCTCCCCTCTTGAAGCAGGTGTATGATGGAGTCTTCAACTCCAGTCCCATAACACTTAGCAAAAACTGCAGTGCTTTTCCTGAAATGTGCTTGTTTGCTTACTCAGGTGAACTTAAAAATAAATAAATAAATAACAGCAACAACAAAAGTCTCCCCAGGACTTGAACTGCACGAAGCTGCCACCATGCCTGGTGCTATTCTACAATGTAAAACATCTATTTCAAACACAGCTACTGTTCAACATTTACCTTATGTTTAACTGTTTATTTTCATACATATTTTTGTCACAACAGCAGACGCTCATCTGTTAATTATTACTTCTGCTTTGCTTTGGATTTCACTCCTTCCTTTGCCTAATATGCAGCACTTGCGGTTTCTCTCAGCTTGCAAGTTCACTGAAAGTTCTGCACCTGCCTGCATCACGCTTGTGCCAGTATTTGGGATCTGCCGTGAACAGCTCTACACAGCAATGCATTTTGTTCAGTGCAGTGCTGATTTAAAAATAATTTTTAAAAAAAACTGTCCAGGAATTAAGGATCTGACACAAGGGTAAGCTTAATTGGCAATGACAACATATTCCAGTAGTACCTTGTATTGAATTGTTGTATCTTGAGCTTTTACCCTTTCATTAACCTAATGGCACGCCAATGCCTATGACCTCATTTCCTGTCTTAGTGCTGACATAGAGCAAACACTGCTGCACTCAGACAGCTGTGCGGCAGAGTAAAGATGAGTAAAAATGTCTGTTGCAGGCGAGTTTAATTTGTTCTGTGCATTTCTGAAGGGCCTTATGCATGTTCATGTGTGCGTAGAGGCATGCCAGCAGTGCTGTGAGACTGGACAGGTCTGTGAAGCAGAGTTTTGGTAAGTGGAAGGCAAAATACAAAGGGTGAGTGATCTTTGTGGAGTTAATGAGGGACTCTGGGGCAGCCTAGATTGCAACATTAAAATGGAACTAAATCTTTAATGAGACCCAGCCGATTACAGTGTATGGTAAGTGTGCGGACTCTTAAGTGCACATGTCAAACGATGCATTTATGAATTGGTTTAAGCCTATGTAGGAAGATGAACAAACACAAAAGTGTACATAAATGGAGAGGGGAAAAAAAAAATCCTCACCAGGTTGCCAACAGACAGGACTCCCTCAAAATGTTCTGTCATAGGGTAGTGCTCCATCGCCATGAAAAGGGTGTTGAGCACAATACAGATGGTGATGGCCAGATCAACAAATGGGTCCATGACGATCAAGTAGACTATGCGCTTGAGCTTTAGCCAGATGGGACAGCATTCCCAGATGAGGAACATGTTTGAAAACTTGTACCAGCAGGGAGGACACTTCCTCTGAGACTCTTCCAACTCTGCAGGAAGATGTCAAGAAGAAATAAAATGTCTCTTTAAAGTGTAACTGTAAATAATATGCAGTCTCTAGATGACTGAATTGTGAATATATTAAATCTTTCTTTTTTGTGAGACAGAATATCTGCTCACAATCTAAGTAGTTATGTACTGTACTTGTATGTTTCCTCTGTCCAGATCTAAAGTGCAAATTAGTACAGATACTGCGCATTTGACCTTTAACTGCAAAGGATTATACAATTTTCACCAAAAAGGAAGAGGAAAACACATGCACGCTGCGTACCTTCTATCAGTGTGTTGGTGACTACACTCATTTGACTGTTGGCATGCTCCTTTGCTTTGAAAGAGGAGTTGAGCTGATCAACAGATACCATGAGAGAGCCAGAGTGCTTCTTCTTAATCTCCAGGTCTGTGGTCTGTGCTCACAGAAAGATGCAATATCACTCAAAGATACGACCAAAAAGCATTCTTAGACACACATTAAAACAAATACTCAAAAGCGGACAAATCTACAAATTACAGGAAACCATTTTCACCTAAATTCTCTAAAATGCTGGCTTAGAGCATTTCCTGCAATATTTGATATAATTCATTCAACCTATTCACATAAAGTTTGCTTGATTTAACCAACATTTTTTTTAAAAAAGAACCAGGTCTCCATGTGAAACAAACTATTTCCCATCAAGTTTCTTTTAGTCTAATTCTCCTAATGAGAAACCTTTATTAACATATCTACTCATAATTTCTAATTCCTTCTAATCCCATCATCAGGTACCGTGCACAACAATCTCTTTAGCAACATTAACTCGCATGCAGTGGCATGCACGTTATGTCAACAGAGGGGACTTCAAGACATCATTAGCTGCTCCATCATGCTACATTTTAGGAGAGGTAAGAAGTTAAAAGCAGGTCAGCTGGTTGTGAATAAAAGAGAGGTCTACCATGCTAGCTAGAATGAGGGAAAGATAGTATCATTGAAAAAAAACGTTTCAGCCTTGTTATTGCACCATCCAGGGTTAAGAGCAGATGGTAAATGAAGACAGAGGAGCTACAGCAACAAGAGAGTGAAAATGAAAGACAGAGTAACAGTAGACAGGAACATAAATGAGTTTTTAAAAACTGGGATAGAATACGTCAAGTGTAAGTTTGACTTTATCAATAATTGTTCAGCCCTCAGACGTAAGATTTACAAGGAAATGATAATTTAAGTCAATGGGGGGAGGGGAGAATCATCATCATAATGTTAGTAAGGCAGTGAGACTGTGAATATTGTATCAGTTAGTGTGCATATTTTGGGGTGTTTGATCAGGTAAGATTAGGGTTTGAGTGCAAGGTGACATAGTCAAACAGAATCCAGATAGTCAGGAGAACAAAAGAGAGCTACTGAGTTTAAGGAAAGAGGAACAAGAGCCAAAGGGAAAAGGTTTTGAAGGAGGAGCTGCAGAGACCAGGGCCACCACCACCACCACCATCATGCCTAAACTGTATTAGTGTCCCACGGACGTCCTTACACTGTCATCAGTGGCTGCCTTATCTATTTTCACCTCAGGCAGAAGCCGTCTGCCGGGCCCAGGGTCGAGAGACACCACGCCGTTGCAGTCCACTGTGCTGTTCCTTTTCCCTCCAGCGTGGGGTGCCAGCGGATGGATCCGTGACGAGCCTTGGCTGTTGCCACTATAGCTGTTGCGACGGTAAGGTATAAATAAGGAACCTCTACGGTCTTCAGTCTCCTCGACTGTACTATGCTCATCGTCTGCAAACTCATTCTCTGAGCCCATGTCCTTGGAGCGGCCTTTAAAGCTGAAGATGCTGCTCCGGCTGTTGTGCCGTGACATGAAGGGTGAGCCTGGGATGCTGAGGAGTGACTACAGAAGGAGAGATAAATGAGGAGAACAGAAAGAATTAATGAGTAAATAATTGTAAATAAATACATGACCACAAGCACTATCAGTTTTAAGGTTAGGTCCAAAATTGGGTCCAATATAAGATCCATAATAAACTCTACAACATATCCAAACCCAAAGGAGAGACCATGCACAAGTGTATAAAAGAGTCTCTGGTAAACTCTCATCCTCTAAGATTGGTTCTGGGTTTTATTTTTCTTTGTTGGGGAAAAAAAATTCCCCACTAGCCGTAAAGTAGACACTGGAGAGATGGCACGATTGGTTGGAGGGGACAGAGCACCCACTCTCAGTTTTGACTCATCACACAAATTCATCCAAAACCCAAGCTGCTAAAGAGTTAAACTCAAATGCCAAGGATTATAAAATACCACAAATAAAAAAAGATGAAAACATGCACTGGGATGTGGTTGCATGACAATGTAACCACATCCCACAGACTCCAGCGCCTCTTGACAAGGATTCCAGATGACGTAGACAGAGCAGAGACTTTAAACAGACCAGGAGAAATGGGACAGGAGTGCTACGATGCTGCCTGCTGAGAGATCTCACCTGTACAACCTCCCAGTGATGCAATATGATGTCATCTGCACATCAACACATCACCCAAGTGGATCCTCGATGAGTTCAGCAAATTCAATTCAATTCAATTCAACTACAGCCCAGTAAAAATCCAGCCAACTGCCATCTGTTTGTGAGTCCAGTCACAGGTACTTCAAGAAGGGTTGTTTGTCCTTCAGGAGTCTCATGGACTTTGGCCACCCTTCAGCATAAATCTGGGGACCAGATAGAAGCTCTTTTGCCAGAATGTGCCTGCATCAAGACCTCCTCCAGACCTTGTTCAGTTCAGCTTCGCCACTGGTTCCATATTACCTTGTATTTGTGTGCACCAATTTCCTAAGGTTATACTGGTACACTTATTGTTGTGGATTGTTGTTTTCTTTTTTTTTTAAAAAAAAGAAGAACCTCACTTTGCACTTTTTCCTAAAAACCCCACTACTAAAAAAGAATTGTAGCTTTGCTTGTTTACCAGAGAACAAAGATTCTGACCGCTGTGTCCAGTTCACACTCTGGCTGTGAAAAGTCTTACATATTGTCCTGAGGAGTGTGTCCTGCACACTTCCCACACTGCTGCGTCCAGGTGTGTCAATTAGACTTCAATATCACATCAAAGATGTACCTTTGATAGTAGAAGCTATTGATTGGTTTGCTGTGCATTTGAAACTGGTCTTTCCATGTGTCACAAGTCAGGTCTTTTTCAAGGATAGAATCAGCAGTCAGCTGCTACTTAGTGCCACTGTTCTTGGATGTTCCCCATCAGGGTCTCCAACATTGTGAACTGGGAGGAATATGGCTTGGAAGAATGCTCTGAGGTCTCACACCACTACATCCTTCACCCAACTTGGCTTTTGACATTTCCACTGCAGGTGTCACCCCAAAGAGAAGGTGTAACGTGGAACCGCCATGACAGTCTGTCCCCTCTCTTTCTCTTCTGCTCCCTCTTCCTAACTGTACATGATTCAGTTCCTGCTGTGTATGGTTCAGATGTCAGCTGCAACCCATCATTGACCCACTCCATAAAAATCTTATTGTTGCCACTGGATCACAAACTGCTGAACACATTAATTCTCTGCCAAGTCATATCATTAGTTTTTTCCCCCCCCAGCTAATTAATACAATTACTTACCTTGTCCTTCCAGTCCTGACAGACCCACAGGTACCAAGGTATACTAGAAACTGCTACTTCAGATTCTGCAAGGACCTGTGTAAAGTCAAGCTAAGCCCAAGCTCAGGATCCCCACCAATACCAGCACAAACCACACCAGTTTGCAAACAGATACACTAAAATTGGCTTGATGAATATGAGTCTGTGTTTGTATCCAAATGCCATCTGTGACAATTCTATACAAGTTGAATTACTTGTATTTTACTCAACCTTCTTACCCAGGAGGTGTTCAGACAAACCATGTTTGGTGCACATTACACTAAACTACTGAACAAAAATATGTACATTTGTGCAGTTAAATTACGAACACTGTTTTTTTTAACAACTGTCCTCATATATATTAATGGTTAGTGCCATAGTTTGGCAAAGCTTTTATGTTTCTTTTTCTTTCTTTGATAAATACACTATTTGATTGTGCAGCAAATGTAATTTTCCTGTGCATGAGTGTGAGTGAGAGTGAATGTGTCCTTCACCAGCCCTCTGATCTGTAATAATTTAACACCTGAAACCTTGATTCTGTCGGAGAAGACTAAAATTACAGTGAAGCACAGGATGAAAAGAGGACAGAAAGACGCTAGGCAGGCAGTGATGGCTGCATGTGTAGTATGGTGGTGTGCTGTGGTGGAAGTAAATGAATGTGTGGTGTTTGGTGCTCTGATGCTTGACGTGACCCCCTCCCCCACCCCAGTCCACCCCCATTCACACCAGAGCCTAAGCAGCCCAGCAGCCACACATAAAGCAGTGATGTTAACCTCCAACACTTGCTCAGCCTTAACCAGTGACCACAACCACATCTACAGTATTTTAAACTCTAATGATCTATCTATGTTGTCTAAATCCTTTAAGCAAAGATATAATAGAACAATTAAAATTTCTGACAAACTGTCAAATAGCTATGATTCACTCTACTCATATAAATGTTTCAGTTATTACAATTAGAAAGGTGTTCAATAAACAAGGCATTTGACAATAGTCCTATGTTCTCCTTTTCTTTACATTGTTTATTTCACAGTTTTGTGATGTTTGAAAATTCTGATAATCAAAATAAGTGACATTACATTACATAAATGTTAATGAGATGCAGCCCAGATGGCATAGGTACAAACTAGCCGCAAAAGTAAAATACTTTATGAATACGCTGGGGTAACAAATGGAGTTCAAGAAACCAGATACACTCGCGCTTGCTGAGGGCAAATCCAGAATGATGCCATCAAACATATCATCTTGCATGAGCTGACCCAAGAAAATGTGTGTTTTTTTCTTCTGAACTGTACCTGGTTCATGATGGATGTCTTCCGGCCTAGTCGACTTCCTGGGAAACGAATGGTGCTTTTCTTGCTGCCGTCATCCGACTCGGACTTAACTACTTTCTCGCTATCTCCTTTCTCTTTCTCCTGCTCTTTCTGGCGCCATTTCTTCTTACGGTTGCGGCGCTCTTTGGCACTCTTGGAGCTGAGCTTTGACACCTCGGAAGAACTGCGGGACAAGGCCCCCCCACCTTCATCCTCTAACGCAGCCTCCGACACCGTGCACGCCGATGTCACCATGGCAGCAGCCTGATGGACAAACGATACATGACTAGATACATGACTGTATCATCATCATCATCACCATCACCTTTACTTATAAAGCACTTTAAAACAACCACAGCTGACATAAAGTGCTGTACATTGGAACTAAATAGTAAAATTACATAGGATGTAAATGAAAACAAAATAAAAGACAAAATAAAATGGTCAAATAAATAACATTATGGGACATGCTGCTCTGAAAAGTTTGCACTGAACTTCCAAACACTCTTTAGAAACATTCAATGGCACAAGATTTGTTAATTAGCATATATATTTTGATTTTAAGTCCTACATATTCAAGACATACATGATGCTTTATAAAGGTTTCCACCTCTATGTGCCTTGACAAGGAAAAGCCCTGCGGTTCTCTTAATCTTCCTGCACACTCATGCTAACTGCTCCCAAAGACTAATCTGTCCTGAGCTGCAGAGAAACATGCAGGATGCTCGTGGCCATTGTTGGAGTTTTAAAGGAACAATTCAGGGATCCTTTTACACTAAGCTCATTTACTGAACCTCCAGGACAAGACATGAAAAATACTTTAGCTTGCACACAAAGCTATCAATGTACTTTTATTGTAGCTATGCTTAAAAACAAGTCTGACATGTTGGTGAGCTAACTAACACTTTAGCAGTAATAGTAGCGCTCAGTGCAGTGACATGTCTGGTTTTAGGGTGTTAGCTTTTAAGTAAATGAGTTTACTAAAGCCGCTATTTAGCTAGCTAGGTTATCAATGCCGCATTGGCCTGTTTCCTTGTGTGACATAAAAGAAAATCCAACTTGTAAAACAAGTGGTACAAGACAAGTAAAATAGCAATTTTTCATGTTTTTTTTTTTTTTTTTTTTTTTGTGAATATTACCAAAAGTGATGAGCAAAACACCTTGCTATCTCCTACT
>JBAMYA010000020.1:459984-482041 GCA_037176975.1 Arrhamphus sclerolepis
GTTAATACATTCATACACATGTGTACACCTTTACACATACAGCCATAAATATAAACCAGTATTCATATTACCTATGTATGCATTTTCTGACTTTAACATCTATGCAGTGAAGAGACGTGTAGAAAGATGAAAAGACATTTCTATTGTAGGCAATGTTTATGTATGAATACAATGTGCTTTCAAATATCCAAACACATATGTTAGACTAAGTATATAGTCTATGCACGCATGCCACATCTATACAAGCCTACCCTTATCTAGATAAACACCCGTGTAACACGAGCAATCATAATTATATTGTAGGCTGACAATTAATAATAGCCAGAAAAAAAATGATTATGTCAATAATACCAAGTATTGCCAGAACCACAGGGAGCCAGAACCACAACAAGGCCGCCCCGTTCCCCCGATCCCCACAATCACCAGGCCCCGGCCCACAGCAGTGGGACTACAGAACCCACGGACCCCGTAGCCATCACCCCATGCAGCACAGAGACAGTAGCACCCCCGCCCTCCATCTGACCACCGACAGAGAGTGGAAGTGGTGGTGGAGACAGTGAAAGGGAGAAAGGGATGGACCGGTGGGACGCGGCCCCCACCGGGGGATCAGAGACAGCCACCACCCCCCGCCCACCACCCACATGCGGCACAACAGCGGCAGCAAACAAGAGGGAGCAGCCCACCCCAAAGGGCAGTGCCAGAACAACCGCATGGCGCCCCCCCACACGCCACAGTGGACATCACCTTTATTTATAAAGCACTTTAAAACAACCACAGCTCACACAAAGTGCTGTACATTGGAACTAAATAGTAAAATTACATAGGATGTAAATAAAAGACAAAGTAAAATGGTTAAATAAATAACTTTATTAAAAACAAGGGAAAACTAAGTCTCACTGAGGTCAAACGCCAAAGAGTAAAAATGGGTTTTTAGACGGGTCTTAAGGTGGACAGTGAAGGGGCCTATCTAACGTGTATCGGTGGAGGTGCTTGCAAAAGACAGGGGGACTGAGACTGACCTGTGTCTCCTCCTGTTGCTTTTTGAGCTGTTCAAGCATAGCCTTGAATTCAGCTTCTTTTTGCTCAGCTTCCTCAATTGTGGCCTGGTTCTGCTCCTCATAAGCCATGGCCACCACAGCCAAGATCAGATTCACCAGATAGAAGGAGCCCACAAAGATGACCAGGACAAAGAAGACCATGTAGGTCTTACCTGCAGCTCGGAGGGTCTGAAAGGAATAAGAAATGTATATGTTCATATGTAAAATCACATTTTTAAAACAGATATTCTGTCCTTCTAATATTATATAGGAGAAATACATTTTTAGGTCACTATTATTTTGGTGCTGCGCTTAGAGATTTAGAGTTGAAATGCCAATGCAGAGTCATAACATGGTGGTTTAATGTTATAGACATCATCATGAATGATGAACAACAACAATTAAGAACAACATACATTAAGAAAGTAAAGTGTCTTAATGGGCTACGGGTGACTGGCAAAAAGGAATATAATAATAGTAGTAATAATAATAATAACAAAAATTATGACAAAAATGATGACAATAAGGCTTTCATCACTGTAGCAAGTGATGAAAGCGTTATTGTCATCATTTTTGTCATAATTTTTATTTATTTATTTTTTTTTGTCAACACAGCTATCCAGAGTTCAAACTATTTCAGAAATGTTCTCATGAAAGATAAGAAAAGTCCTGCAGTAACGTCACACACCCAGCCTTTCTGATGAGCTGTCCTCACCTTCTTTTCATTCAGAGGGCAAATGAACTGAGAGGTGCTGCCGAGAGGCACTTTTGCTGATTCACTCGGGTACAAAGCTAAGAAGAATGAATTATTAGCACTGCTCATGGAGCAGATAGTTGCAGATGAGCGAGGAGGCTTTAATAAAGGCTCTAACGCGTGTGTCAGGAGGTACAAAAATCATAATTTATTAACGGGCAAAAGAAGAATCAAGAAAGATACTCCCTTACCAGCATGTAGAGATTTTCCCAGAAGTCTTGTGTCATTAGACGAAAGAGGGTGAGGAAAGCCCAACCGAAGCTGTCGAAGCTCGTGTAGCCGTAGTTGGGGTTCCTCCCTGCTTTCATGCATGTAAAGCCCTCTGGACATCGGCTGGAAGGAAACAGCAATATATACACCGTTTTAATAAATCTGCAAAGTTTTTTAGCTTCAGCACAGATGGAATAACTGGATTACTGGATTATATTACACTGGAATCACTGACCAAGATGAAAAAGCACATTGAAATTAACAATGAAAGAAAAATGTTTTTTTTTTGTTTGTTTTTTTATAGATTTCATTGCTATGAGTAGGGTATAGATAGATGGATAGATAAACAATAGTATAGACACAATTAACAACAAACAATTAAACAACTATTAGAATATATATAATATATATACATACATATACATAAACAACTGTTACCTATAACTTAACAGAAGTATTTAAGCTCTGGCAATGCAAGAAGGAACATATTTACATGTGCACCTGTAATTATCTGTATATGTATATTACATGTATATTATTGTCACATGGGTTAGAATTATTGTCTATCATCATGGAGAATGGGAGAAGGTTATATGATTTACTTAAATTTTTCATGATCTTTTCTTTTCTTCCTTATGAAATTCTGAGTTACAAGTATGCAAGATTAAATTAATTTATATTACATACAGTTGCAGATGACTTCATAACTGAATTAGAGATATACCAGAAGTCCTTTAACCCATTAAGAGAATTCAATTAACATTCAAACAAAAGCAACAGGATCCATTTGTCAGATGACATTAAGTTAGGAGGAGAAGCAGGGACACGAGATCTGAAAGACCAAAATAACCAGAAAACCTGTAGCTAACAGGAATCTCCAGCACATCTCTTCCTCAGTTAGGGAAACACATATGACACAGACACGGCTCAGTGAAGGTACAAACATACGTACCCCGAGTCTGAACTATTTCCACATAGGAGAGCATCCAATGAACCATCGAGGAAGTAAAAATTAGCTGAAAAAAAAGGGAAAAAGACAAATAAATAAAAGACTACTCACATCAGCATACATCAGTATATGTATTTGCCGTTAGTTTTCACTCACAGTCATTCATGATGTAGCTGCCCCAGTCAAAGCCCCTGGAACCATTTTCCAGGTATTGGTCAGTCATGTTGATTGGCCAGATTACACATTTATTCCGGAGGTTCCCCATGAAGAGCTGCAGTCCAATCAGAGCAAAGACGCTGAGACAGAAGACAGTCAGGATCATCACATCCGACAGCTTCTTCACAGACTGAATCAGAGCACCCACAATGGTCTTCAGGCCTGTTAATTAATACACAAATGACACACACGCGCACATACACACACACACATACAAATGTGCACAAATGCACAAACATGAGAACAGGCACACTCACATACACATGCACACAGACACATAAACAGACACACACACCCACAGACACACCAGTAAAACGTCTGGTAACTTTGTTTAAAAGCACACTGTTAACTGGTGTATTTAGGTTTTCTATTTAACTCTGTGCTACTTCAGCATCCTTAATCACAACACAAAATTTGTTTGTTTAAATCCGGGTTTGACATTTTATCTAATGAGTCAGGTTTCGGGTATTAAGCCCATGACCTAACATTTAATCTTATCTATACATAATTTTTTAACCCCTTTACAGCCCATTGAAACTATCCCATATGTAAGATACTAAAAATAAAAGCCAACAGAAGATATGAGGCGCTGTTTTGGAAACATGGAATAACAACTGTAGTGTTCTTCTGATATTTCTTTTACAGTTCTGCGCTTGAATGTAACTTATTACTACTTTGAAGTCCATATAAATGTAAAGGGTTCTTCATATTTTAATTTAAATGTTATTGTTACAGCATTATTTAGAGTGTTTTCAACATAGTACACTATGGAAAAGATCATGAAAGATATTTAGTTTATTTCTAATAGCTGAAAATATGTAAGGTAATATAATGTTTGGTTTTTTTTATATATCTGTCTAAACAGTTCTGTTTGCTGCCTTCTTTGATTTCGAAATGTCAAATATTAGTGAGATGTATTTCATGCAACTTTCAAGCAATATAGTATCAAAACAATGTACAGAGAGAACGATGCAATAAAACCAAGTCATCATTTTTACCCTATATATCATATATGTGGTACTTTGTAGTGTTAGTGTATTCATTTTGACCTATGATAAAGCATGTGATGTAATGCACAAATATAGAAATCACATTCAGTTTTTCAAGAGTAAATAGCTGTACGGGATGTTTCCATCAGAGCGACACATTTCCACTCTTATTTTTCACTTTGACAAAAATAAATGAACAACTAAATGAATAAATAAATGTTAGCATATCTCAACAAAGAAAGCTGAATCATCTTAAACATTTTCTGTGGTGGTAAAGTAGGAGGAGAAACTGCATGATAGGATTTCTGTTTCCTTTCACTCTTTGTGTATATCTGTGGGAACATCCCTGGCGAACATCCGATCATAAATATAAGCATCCAACAAAGCATCAATAAAGCAGCACCACAAACAGCAAACTGCACAGAACAAGTCATGCAGGCAGGAAGTGAAGAAGAGAAAGAGAGGACAGGAGAGAAGATTCGGGACCTGTGGGGGTGGAGTCTGGGGATCAATGAGAGGTGGCATGCAGGTCATTTAAACGCCAAGGCTGAAGGGAATGACTTCGTCAGCATCACCCATCTGAACCGTGATTATGACCTTGCTTGAATGAACTGAAGAACCATTCACATCCTGGTCAGCCCTTTGCTCTTATCACAAGTCTGCGTAAGCTCTCTGATTGGTTCAGCCCACTGGATGAGCAGTTTATGTTGAAGGATGAACTTACTGCACCAATGACATGTGTATGTACGCAAATTACAAAAAGATGGTATGTGTGTGACTCCATCCTACAGGTGTTATGGTTCATCAGGGTGTCACCAGTGATGAAATGTGTTTGCCTCCTCAAAACGTACCTAAAAGGGTTGACTTACTGCCAACCCACTGAAGCTTTGCTTGTATGTGTTAATGATTTAAATTTGGCCTTAACTCCCTGGATGGACCAAAAGGACAAAAATAAATAAATGAATAAATCTGAAGAAATAGCCCTTTTAAGCCAAACTTGAAAAGCACATGTCTCATGGCTTCATGCAGCATTAGTGTATTGTCAGGTAAGGCTTGGCAGTCTAATGGAATTGATTGGTCATGAAAAATAAAAATTCAGCTTCACCAGAATTTTGATCAAAGTGCAAAAACAAACCCGATGTTCAAAGATGTGACAGATGTGATTTGTTTATTTTTTTACTTTCTACGATTACCTTTCTTAACATCCTAGAAGTCAACTCCTTGGACGTAACATTAAGCTGATCTTGAAAAGTTTTGGAAATGACTTAGATATTTGGTTTGAGGTAGCGGTCGTGTACCTCTACGTGCTATTAAATTCCTGCATTGCATTCCTGCGACACTTTACTCCACAAAACTGCCAATAGACTGCTCAGGCTATCAAAAATGTATTGCTACCATTTTTGATTTACACAAAACAAAAACAAGAGTTTAAAAAAAGCTCTATTTAAAAAGAAAAAGAAATTAAAGAAAAAATAAATAAAGACAGCAACTAGATAATTGTAAGCTCAGCCTTAGTGTTTAAATGGGAGTCTCACCTGGAATGACAGAAATAGTTTTCAATGCTCGGAGAACCCTGAACGTTCTCAGCGCCGAGACATTCCCAAGGTCCACAAACTCAGTTATATATCTGTAACAAGGTAGGATGACACACAGAACAGAACCCCATGACACACAACACACACAATAACAACACGCACGCACGCATATTTGCGCAAGAGCACAACACCAGCACCACCATCGAAGACCAGAAGGGGACACCACAGTGGGAGAGAGAACACCTGTCTGACCAGAGAGGACGGAGGAGGAAGAGAAAGAGGAAGAGGAGCAGGACTGAAACAAAACCACACCTAACATCAACCCCGTGGACCGCCCACCCGCAAACACAAACACCTGTCTTACCTGGGATAACTGAAATTGTTTTCAAAGCCCTCAGAACCCTGAACGTACGAAGAGCTGACACATTGCCTAGGTTTACAAACTCTGTTATATACCTGCAAGGTGGATCAGATACAGTTACTCATCAGTCATCCCGATCAAACTAAGAAGAGAAAAAAAAATTACTTATGATTTTAAAAAGCATTATCAGAAGAGAGTGTGATGGACTGATGGAGTTTGAAGGACCTGGAAGCAGATACCCCAAAAATAAAGAACAATTTTCAGCTACTCCGAATATAACAAGACTTATTAACAGCTGTAAAAGGTGCGGTATATGAAGCAGAGCGTGTCTATTGTCTGTCAGCGGTTAGCGGTGGTCCGTGCCCACAGAAAATATGTCGTGAACTTAAATAATCGAGCCAAAATAAAAACCGATTGAGAGGTTCCATGTTTGGTGTGAAACTGGTATGTAACTTGTATATAACAAATACAAAGAAAGGAAACGTTTGTTTGGTAGATTATTTCTTTGTTAATCACAATGCCTCTTTGTAATAAATCTTATACTGTTGGAGAGCCTGATTATTTAAATGGTGCTGCTTTTGCAAGGAAAAAGGATTTGTGAGATAAGCAGCAGAGCTGAGTGTGTAGGCTGCATCCATGAAAGATTTACCAAATCCTTCTCTGCCAATCTCGCCTTTTTTTTTGTTTTGTTTTTGTTTCTATTAATAGGCTACTTGTTGTGAGCAATCAGGTGCCAATCAGGCATCCCCCAGGGGTGCCAGATGCCACAAAGTGGGCATTGCAGGAAGATGGCTCGTTTTGTCATCCTGTCAGCACTTAGGGGCCACATGCAGTCTTCTTCTGTGAATGCATCGTGGTCTTGGTTCGTCCCTACTGAGGCTCCTGTTCGTTGAACAAATAGATTTAAATTGTGACTTGAATTATCCGATCAATGAAGCAACACCAAACCAGAGTCAACAGAAACAAATAAAGAAAAAAAGAAAAAGGGAAGATGGAAATCAAGATTTGGTGACTCTTTCATGGGGGCAACCCACATGCTCAGCTCTTCTTCTGATCACAGAAATGAATGTGGAACCATTTAAAGGGGAAATAATCAAATGGTGTAAGATTTACTGCCAACAAACACTGCTACAACAAAGAAATAATCTACCAAACACAAATTCCCTTACTTTCTAGCTTCATTTATTTTGCTCATGAAGAGCTCAGCAAGTAGCTCACTGAGCTCACAAAGCAGAGGAATAAGATCCCTCTGGTAGCTGCTGCCCGCTGTAGAGGGAAATGTGCAGAGTGTGATTGTGTTTCAAATTTTGGGGGATTTTTATGACACAGCTTCTATTTCATTTCACCAGAGTTGCTTGTGCGGTTTTTAGATGCTTTGTCTGTTGTCTCTGTCCATCATGAAACACTAATAGTCATGAAACGTTCAACGTTCGTTTTAAAACTGGCTCTAGCAGACCAAAAGCAAACATTTTATGAATGTATATTACAACACCATCATCTTAATAGACTTTGTAAGTTGATCATGATATTGATAATGCATGATGCACTTGAAGTAAAAGTTGAGGCGCTACTCATAACTCACTAGCGATGGCGCTGTGCATGTCAGGACGAGCTTTTCTGAATGCATTTGTGGTAGACGTGACACCCTAAACCAGTGATGATTACCTCACTGGCGCTACTTTTTGATCTACCTGCAGTTTTTTCTTGTTTCTAAAGAGATAAATAATCACTATGGGTCCTTACTGTTCTCCTTTTCTTGTTAATAGTGTTAAATATAGTCTTTTTTTTATTATTATTATTGCTTCTCTTGTAGTGTTTTCCCATTTAACCACAGTGGTGTCATGTAGATGATGTTAATTGTTAAAAGTTTCATGATAAATGGAAACAAGTTAATATGTACTTACGCCATTGAAATGACCATGAAGTCCAGCCAGTTCCACGGGTCTCTAAGAAACGTGAAGCCATCGATAGCAAAACCTCGGGCAACAATTTTAGTGAGAGACTCAAATGTATAGATACCGGTAAAGGTATACCTTTAAAAAAAAGAGAACAGAGAGTAAAAAGTGTGGCAGGTGTAAAACGGGAGGGCGTGAATGCTGATACAAAGTATAGATGTACTTACTCTACTTGTTTGGACCACTCTGGGGGGTCACTAAATGTCATGAATATACAGTTGGTCAAAATGGTACACATGATGATCATGCTAAATAATGTGAGAACACAAAGGTTAAGGAAAGTTTGAACACTGCTGACCACAATAAAACAATGCCTAAAATTGTATTTTCATTCTAAAGAAAAAAACATCAACTTCACAATAAGCAAGTAAACAGTAAAGATATAATTGTTTCTGAAAGACATTACAATAAAGGACAGAACTGTGAGCAGAAAATATAATATATACAGTAGTATGCAAGTCAAGTAAAGTGTAATTTAACCATGTAATTATTTGTGGGGGTCAGTTCAGCTAGAATCAGAACCCACTCATGACAAAAGCAGTCAGTATCATCTAAGAGTGTTACGATTGTATTTCAAACTCTTTAGAATAAGTTGAATTAAAGTGTTTCTCATCAAGATTCTGTATAGTGAATAGTTTGAATATTGCTGAGGAAGCAAGTTAGTTGCAGATGAAGTTTCCCAGACTCTTCAGAAACATTTTGTTTCTTTCACATAACTTTCAGTTTGTAATCAATATGGAGGAAGGAAGTGGACGGGACTCATCTAATATGCCTGGTTCCTAAAAGGAAGTCCGAGACTATGAAGACGTCTTTTCTCACATCCTCTGCCAGCACCAGGCGTTGAAAAGTTAAACAGGCTTAACATCTGGTTTTATCTCAGCAACAGAGGTAACGACAAAGGCTTTTTGATTCTTACATTAAAACCAAAGTATGCTGCCGTGTTGTTGCTGTAAAGAAAAACTGCACCCCTGCTGTGCAGGGTCAAAATGCTAAAAGCTAAGGAAGGCTTGGTTTGAAGCATTGGATTTCAGTAACAAGGTAAAGCTGAACATCCGTGCTACAGTACGAGCTGCAGTATTGATGCAGCTGTCTCACACATTAACGAATATGCGGTACACATACTCAGGTTATATTTCAGATTTTTTTTATATTCTGCGCCTTTGGTATACTTTTCATTTGGTGAGTTAAGGAGCCTTTTTATAAATATTTTTTTTGTCACATACATATGATGCAGCACTCACTAAAATGAAAAATGTCATTTAAATGATTTATTTTTCTTTTTCAGTTTAGATATACAGTAGCTTAAGACTGCCTTTTTGTCTGACAGTATTTGTACTGTCAGTTAAACATGTTTTTTTACCTTTTTTCCGAGACCTTTAAAAAATAGTATAACTCTTTAAACTATTTATGTCCATTACTCTGTTTTCATGGTTAAGTTTGTTTTCTTTGCACACGTGAACATGAAGAGAAATTACATGCTGAAACTAGCACTCGTAAACTGCTGTGAATAGTTTTGAATCGACTCTAAAATAAAGAATCACCACAAGAATTACAACAATCAACTGAACTAACGAAATGCTTCACTGAAACTGAATTTCCATGTAACTCATAATTAACTTCCATTGAAATCAAAATCATGACATAACTGTTAACTGGCAGTGGGTGTTTTTTTGTGTGTGCTTCCTGAAATACTCAGAATTTTATGTTTCCTCCTGTAACATGTAGAAACATCACAAAAAAAAATCACTGGAAAGGATATGAATGTATCAAAATCTTAATAGCTATTCGCCTAAATGGATTAAAAGGGCTTATAATGTACAAGGAGGGCGTGGCGCTGAATCGGAAGATTGTTTTCCCTTTGTTTAGGACTATAAATGTCTGTGGAGAGAAGAGAGACAGAGATAGTGAGACAGTTAGATAAAATCATACAAGGCACAGATCATTTGGTACATGGTCAAAAGCATTTGTGACATCATTCATTTAAAATGAGCTGACCTCTGACTCAAAGGACACTACAGCATTAGTGTCACTCCCAAGCTGCAGCGACTGAAATCAGGCAGTTTGACGAGGATGCTCGTCAGTACACCCGCTCTGAAATATTTACTCAGCACTTCAGTATGTAATTGTCTTACATTTAACACTATAGAATAGAAACAGCATAGTAAAAAAAGAAGATACAAATGTAGAGAAGGGCACATTGTAAGAAGCAGCAAGGACGTAAAGCCATGTTTTACTCTGCTGACATCACTCTCTCTGTGGGCAGTCACCCAAGAACCGGCACACCTCCGTCCTGGCTGTGACAAACGCTGCGAGCGACCGTAGGAACAGCAGACACAGGGGAAGCTCGCCTCTCTTCATAGCCAAATGACTCTCTTCATCCCAAGTTTAAAGCTTTTACTGGAAAGGAACTGCAAATGCTGTCATCGATCAGAGATCGAATCTGCTGACTCTAAGCTCTCAACAACCACTCCCTACCATAAACAGCAATGGGCCAGTTGGGGCTGGGTACTGGGGTGAGGCAGCAATGTTAGTTTGTTTGTGTGAACCCGTGTGTGGCGTCTGGGTTCCTTCTGCCAAATACTGGACAAAAGTCATCTGGGATAACGGGGAGACGTATGAGCATCATTTACAAACAGGCCTCTGACATTCCTTCCTCATTCATTCATTTCTTTTTTCTTTTTTTTTGTTTATTGTTTTTTTTTTTTAAGCCTTTAGGCAATTCAATCAAGAGTTGTTTCACAACAAGGTTTACAAAGATATGGTTTGGATAAGAGGGAATGACTGATACATATATATTGCTGGGATACTTTTCCTAGTTCATCACAACGTCTCCATTATGCTTTAGGCATCACTGATGATGTCAGCTGCCAGTTTTTATAGAAAACACATGACTTTTTTTTTTTTGTTAAAACTATCACAAAATAAAATAACAATGATAATAAGTACTTTTATTCAAAATAACCATGTCAGTGTGAATTGTAGCTGTTAGGTTGCATATACTTGCACATATTACGCATAAAACACTCACAAATATTAATCAGAAATACACTTAAAATAGATGGATATAGTGTTAGACACACAGATGCGACAGAAAGTGTCCCTAGACAACTAGTGTCCTGAAATATGATTAAAAACAGCATCCTCAGTCTGCAGAAAAACAAAATGTCCTCTCTGCATCATAGTTCCTCTCTGTTCTACCAGCTTCTACCAGCCTCTGCACTGGTTCAAATGTTGTATCATCCACTCAGTGAGCACATGACGTACAGCCATGTCCAAATGTTACTTCTGTCCCAGAGGTCAAATGGAGTGTTTTGCTGACCAGGCCAACGTCGTTTTGGGGTGGAAGGAGTGAGTGTAATGAGTAATACCTCATTAACAGTTCATAGACGCTCAGCATACCAAACTGTGAGCCATGAATGAATCAAAGACTCCATCACAAGATAGGTTGTAATGGCATTGAAGGATAATAATAATAATGATAATAATAATAATTTTTAGCCTGAATTTCATCATCTACTGACTATTGATAGTCAGTTATCTTCACCAGACTTTCATTCAGATGGAAAGTGGTCTCAGCTACCCAATGAACTGTGCCGACTTGGAAGCAGAGAAATGTGCTGCTGATGCAAACTTGGCAGCTTGGCATGACGACAAAAAAGCAATGCAAATGTCGGGCAATTTCCTTAATTGACAGTCTGTTGCATTAGTCAATAATCAATGACTCACTGAGCTTTTGAAATACTAAAGGAATAATTTCTCTGAATGAAAGTTTTGGTCCCATTTCCTGTTTTCAAAACACAATTCAAACTCATACATAAATGAGTACAAAAGAAGTCTGGGTGTGACTCAGAACTGAAACCGGCAGAACTGTCATCTGCAACTTTCAGACTTCACTCACAGTAACGCTGATTCGGCTTCACACAGAGGGCACGAAATGATAACTAAACAATTTTGTCGTCACTGATGCCAATTTAAGACTGTATAAAAACCATATGATCAGTCATTCGTCATATGAATCCACGATATGGACATGAATCCAGGAATTGGCTGACTTAAGGACACAATGCAGTTAAATAGAAGGAATAGTCTAAGAGGAATAAGATTCAGTATTCACTTCTTGACTTAAATCCTACATCCTGGATGCTGCTTTTGTAAGCAGCAGTGATCATGACTCCAAAAACTTCAAGCATCCACACACGTCTTCATATAAACAGACTGATTCGTTCTTGACTATGTCAATTCTTCAAAGTTATTACATCATATACTAGTCATTCATTTTGATAGTCCAATTATTCCACCAGACACATTTGTAAAACAGGCTCAAAGACCCTGGCTTGTACTGTCTTTTTTTTAAATGGATAAAAGTGTCTGCCAAATGGAATGTAACGTTATGTAGTTCAGCTTATTAAAGTGGAGATTTTGCTTAAAACAAAGCATATGTGCAAACATAGTGCATAAAGCCCATATACACATTATTATAACACTAATTTAATTATATTTAACTATCAACACACTACATCAGAATTTTATTTTATTTCTAAAAAACATATTTGCTGCAAAGCTTTAGAAATGATTTCCACATGTAAGAATAAGGGCGTAGAATGCAGCTGGGAGGACAGTGATGTGCGTTTGTGACTGTGTGCTCGGTTCAGGAATTATGGAGCAACGATGCAGAGACGGTCTTGCATGGGTATGGGACAACAGCAAACAGAGACGAATAAAGAAAGAGATGAGAGGAAGGTGGGGGGTGGGGGGCAATGCAGAACAGAAAGCCAAATAGCTGCAGAGAGGAGAGAGCCAAACCTGAGACAGATGAGTAGACGTAAGGAAAAGGAGGAGGAATGTATAAGCTTGCAGCAGAGGGAGAGAGAGAGAGAATGAAAGAATGAGAGGAGGGAAGTACAGAGAAAGAGAGATTTCAACTAAGTACAGGAATTATAGAGAGCCAGTCATGGGAAATAGGAGATGTACTCCTCTTCATCATACAACCAGTATCCAACCAGTACTTAATTTGACTCAAATCAGTCTAAAAAGTCACAAAACACATTAAGGATTTTTAGATTTTCCCAGACAGTAATTGTGGATTTGCTTTTCTTCCATTTTACATTCACTGCAGATGTGTAATTTTAATTATATTTTCCACTTTATTGCAAACAACTTACAACTCTAAAATGAGTGCAGAGTCCAAAATGAAGGCCTGATGAAGATGAAATTCAGGTTTGCCAAGTTGACAAATAAATAAATTCATCAGTTAATAATGTTAACAGATAAATCCATTTGACGTCACAAGTAAAGTGTTTGAAATCCCATCGCTTTGCTTTTTTTGTATACTAGTTGAGACAGTGGATGTCAGTAAATTAAATCTGAGTATGATACTTTGTGTATTTATTATACTTCACAGTGTCAGTATTTTTACTAATATACTGTACTGCAGAGAAAAGGGGAAAAAAAGACACTCAGTCCACACTCCACCTTCCATCTTTCTACCAGCCTGGATAGCAGTGAAAGCAAAATCAACCCCCCCCCATCTCTGTTTCACTCAGCCCAGTACAGGAGGATGCTGTGTCATCAGAGACTGAGGATTCAGACAGAGCACTAAAGCTTGGCCCTCATTCTAATTTACTACGCCCTGAAAGAACAAACACCAGCAACGAGGCGGCGGAAGAGAGAGGAAAAAGTAATGTAATGGACAGAGACACACTCAAAGAGCTGGAACATAATGCAATGGTGCGTAGGGTGCTGCATGCTGAGTTTCAGAGGCCTCTCCTTGTGCGCCCACTAGTAGCTGCTGTTGAGCACCAGCTAGAGCAGGAATGACATGTCTACTGCACACCGCCAGTCGTGTCCAACAAAATGCCACATTCATTGAGATAAAGAACCTTGAAGTTGGTATTTCCACTGAAATTTCCACTTTCTGACACACAGATCATGAGAGGAAGCAAGTATGCCGCCCATCAGTTTTCAAGTTTAAGGTACTAGAAAACTTTTTTCAAGAATCATTTGCTTCTCATCAGGTCTTGAAAGAAAAAAACACACAATACATTATATAACGCCCTTGCTTATTTCACAAAAAAAACAGTCAAAATGCAGAAGCATTGTGTGAAAGTGCATCTTCACTACTTCCATAGGAATTAAAAAGTTAAATAGCAGCTAATGAAACTCATTTGAATAACTGATCATGAACAGATGTGAGCACCTCTATAAAGGTAAGTTTGGACAGTATTGAATGTGTTCATAAAACACAACGGAGGGAAGATATGAGTAGTCATTTCTGGAAAAGCAACTACCCGTTAATCTGAGAAGTATTATCCTGCCATTTACAAACATCCTACACTGAAAACGATTTACAAGTGGAAAACATTCACGACAACTGACAATCTTTCCAAAAGCGCACGTCTCAACAACTTCAGGCCAAGGTCAGCCCATGCAAAACTCAGAGACAGAGCAAACGGTCAACATCCATGACAGACCATGATAGACCAGAGCAGTACGGATTTATTAGAATGGTTGCCAGGAGAAAGCTTCTCCTGTCTCAACATGATTACAGCTGCACATCTTTGGTTTCTGAAGTTGTAATTAAACAACCCACGAGAAGTCTGGAATAAAGTTCTTTGGACTGACAGGACCAAAGTGGAGATCTCTCAGAAAATGTACGAAGTTGCGTTTGACAAAAGTCAGACACAGAATATCAGCACAAACCGTTCAAACCAGCTGTCACGTACGGTGGTGGAGAAGTGATGGTTTGGGCTCGTCTTGGAGCCACAGAACCATGAACTCTGTATAACCTGCCCGTGTTTGTAGAGCAAAATATGAGGCCATATGTCAGACAGCTGAAGCTTGGCTGAAAACGGCTCATGCAAAAGGACCATGACTGCAAGCAGCAAATCAATGACTGAGTGGCCAATTTTTGTTTAACAACAAAGAGTCAAAGTGTTGCACAGTCAAGAGACCTCAACTCCAGTGATGCTTTGGAGGCTATTAAGAGAGCTGTGCATTAAAAAAAAAAAAAAAAGAGAGAGAGAGAGAGAGAGTTCATAAATCTCAGTGGACTGAAGCAATATTGGGAAAAAAGAAAAATGAAAATAAAAGTGAGATAAAATGACTCCACAAGGATGTGACAAACTGATAATATCACATAGAAAGTAATAACTAATCAGTGATGTTCTAGAAGCTCGAATCATGGTTGCTGTTGTTCAGCTGTGCATTTATTTATTTAATTTTAAAACCTGGTAAGGAGCAGATCACTTGTGTTGTACGTAAAAGCTTAGAACCGGAAGAGGGTGTACTTTCTTTTTTAAATGACTGCATATGTGCTCGTGCACAGCACCAGTTAGAGCACTCATCTGCCCTCCATCCTTCTTGTCCTACGCTTCCTGTATGACTACAGAAGCTTTAACATTGCTTAATCACATCAGACATTTGAAAAGCCCAAGCAGTCCTCTCCCCATCGCTGGGGAAAACAAGAACTGCAACTCTGCATTTCTCTTCCTCACCACTGCCCCCTCTTCATCTCTTTTATGCATGAGTGCTGTGATCAGGTTTCCTGCAGCTGATGGAAACACACATATACACACACTTAGACTCCCTCATTGACATACAGCGCAATGCTGAACGACTGGATGACTATCGGTCGACTAGAGGAGACGAGCAACCTGGAAAGGTGAGGGCACAGACAGAGGAAGAGGAATGGATGCTGCCTGTACACGCGCTCAGAAACACAT
Organism: Arrhamphus sclerolepis; assembly: GCA_037176975.1. Lineage (NCBI taxonomy): Eukaryota > Metazoa > Chordata > Actinopteri > Beloniformes > Hemiramphidae > Arrhamphus > Arrhamphus sclerolepis. The sequence goes on from JBAMYA010000020.1 coordinate 475,712, forward strand.
CCTTGGGAGTGACGGTGGACATTAGTGGATTTGGCAAATTGCATAGATTTGAATAATAGAAAGACATTGTGTGTTGCCACACAAAAGCGGTTTGATGAAGGTGTTGACTGTGCAGCCTGAAGAGAGGTCAGAAACTGTATAAGCACAGGAGCATATTTGAGCAAATTGAAGACTAAAGAGCCCGGAACCTTCTGGTGGTCTGAAAGGTCAGCATTCCTACCTTCCCTTATAGAAATCCTTGGCAACATACGCTCTTTATCTTGGAATCACAATTACAGCAGATCAGTTCATAGATCATAGGAAAAAAAAGATTAAAAAATAGTAAATGAAACTCTTTGTTTTAGGTTTTAACCCTAAACACAAACATGTCGTTGCATCAAACAAATATTATTCTGACTTTTGAAGCAGCTGATGGAGTGTTTTCTACATTTCTGACTGATGAGTTTATTTATAAATGTTTGTCCTTCTCCTCTCTCTGTCCTTCGTCTTCTCTGTCCCGTCTCCCTCCTCTCTGCTTCCTTCACCCAGCTGGCCTTCGGCAGAAGGCTCTCCCCTTATAAACCAGGTCCTGCTCAAGGTTTCTCCCCTAAAAGGGGTTTTTTCCTTGCCACCGTTTGGCTTAAATGTTTTTCTCCCACTATGGGAGGTTTTTAAATCTTTTTTTTTTTTTTTTTTTTACATTGATTCTTATTTAATATTTCCTCACTTAATAATTTATTACATCACTAACACTTCATAATATCTGTCTGGGGGTCATGCTTTAGGTCTCTGTGAAACATCTACAGACAAAGTTGTATTATAATAAATGCTATATGAATAAAACTGAAATGAACTGATGAATATTAGGATAGAGTATATATATTTTGTAGATAAAGTCTATAATTATTTAAGTATAACCTTGTCATTCTAATGAGATGGATTTTATCTCATTTTGCTTTTTTTTCCATTGAGTTTTTTTTTAACTTGTCATAACTCAAATCAGGCTTTTATGTTGTAGTTCCATACAAATAGCAGAAAAGGTTTGCGTCACATTTTTATGCTGAAAAAGTTCATGAAAAAATAGAAGGTAATTTATCTTTAGGGGCTTTTTTCTGGAAATGAGGCACATTGAGATTCAAAAAAACATGTTATATCTACAATTTATTTAGGATTTTTTATCTTACTTTTTTTAACGTATGTTTGCTTAATGAAGTAATTACATACTTACATTGACAATTATATTTCTTCAGGGTAACTAGTATAATCTGTGACACATCACAATAAAAAAGAGTTTGCATTCACCTACTTTATACACAAAAGCAACATTTGTACTCTACTTTTTTCATCTTGATGATCTTTCATCTGTAATTTCGTCCCCAGACCATGAGCTGCTGTTCTAACCTGATGTGTTTAACAGCCACCTCTGTGACTACATCTAAAAGTTCTTGAGTGCACTCTCATTCTCAGTGTTTATCTTTTTGGTAAAAGCAAAAATACTGATTTTTTTTTTTTCTTCTGTTCTTCTTGGCAAAGATAAAAATAAAGTGCTGGTTCACAGCACTATAACCCTTCATATTTCATGCACTTCTCCTGCATCAGTCCATAACATCATTTCCTTTTTCCTTTTTAAACCCTACTTTTGTAATTGTTTGGTTATCTTTTCTTCATAACACACAGCTATCACAGCTTAGGCTGTAGAGGGAACTTCCCTGGAATCGTCAAAGTTAAACGCCTGCAAACCGAGGAATGCTAAAGAAGAATGATCCGAGCACTAAGAAAAGTTCGGGAAGGTTAATAAGACAATAATGTAACCCTTCCTTTGGCAACAGCTGAACTGGGGCTGCAGATCAATAGATGACAAAAGGCACATGCACTTTATAGTTCCATCCATCCTACGAGGGAGTGCTGCTCACTGAGATTGCCAGTCTTGCTGACTGGCCTTCTTGCATCTATAGAGGCCACAGATTCTCTTACACATTACCACCACCACCACACAGGAGACTAGCTGCTGCACACCTATACACAGCTGAAGGGTACTATAGAGTCTGCACTTTTCTCTCCGCTTCCGGTCCCACCATCTTCTATCTTAACTAATCAGTCCTTTTTCACCTATAGCCAAGCACTGTTTCTGATGGATTAAAAACAAAACAAAACACAATTAAGAAAGAAAATTGGAAGTTTGTATGGACTGTTACATGTCATATTAATTTATAAACTGTCTCACCTTAGATGTGAAATCTATTGGATCCAAGTGACTTGTGAAAAAAACAACAACAAATAAAATGAAGTAACCTATTGTGTATTATTAGACTGTAGATGACGTGTATAAGAGCTACAATACTTAAGTGAAATTGTGTCCATCCAGTAAAAATAAATAAAAAAAATGTTTAGTCAGCTACACTGCTCCTCTTCTGCCATCTTGACAGAGCGCATGTCATATAAAAGTGTCTCATCATGAGAAAAAAAAAAAGATTGCTCAGCAGAAACACAATAGTTTAAAAATGCAAAGGCACAAATTACCATCTTCTCTTGTTGAAACTGCACATCGCCTTTGGTACACATTAATACATGCAATTAATCAACACCACAGAAACATATATAAGACTAAATGCTGCCCCCAGAATGCATTACACAGCAGTCCTGCAGGGTTGCAGAAGCAAAGGCACAATTTGCCCCTCTGCACAGTTGTGCTTTCATCACACAGGTATGCTAAAAGAAACACAGGCCTTTTCTAATTGTGTGTATAATGCAGCGTAGCCCAGTGAATCAGTAAAAGCTTAACCAATCTGTAAAGAAAAGGTGAAGCTGATACTTTAGTGAAAACTATATAATAGGTGTGTTTAACAACTCACTTTCTTGTTCACATAGAATGGGTCCAGATCCTCCAGTGGTGTGGCGACCATTCCATCAGGAATATCGCCGTAGATGAAGGGCAGGCTCTTCCCAGCCTCCAGGTCACTGTTGGGATGGGGCTCATTGTCGTCAGATGTGTCGCGGTGACTACTGTCCGATCTGGGCTTGGGTGGCTTCTTGTTCTTCTCTTCCTTGATGCGCTTCTCGATGTTAGCAAGCGACTCCGGGGTGAATTTCTTGAAACTGTCAGGTCCTGGGGGTGCAAGAAGGGGTGCGGCCATGTTTTCATCCTGCAGCTATTTCCTTTTTATTTGTTTTCCATCCACAACATCCAGCTCTGAGAGGGGGAGAGGGATACAGAGCGATTAAGTGTGGAAGTAGGAAAAGGAAAAAAAAAGGCAATGGACAGGAAGAGGAGAGAGCTTAAGGAAAATAAACAAACCAAATAAAAGAAAACAAAAACATTCAAATGTTGTTATCTGTTTTTCTAATCCAGTGTAATTCCATCTTTTATCATTCGTAACACTGAATGAGAAATAAAGGGTTGTGGCAGGACAAGTCCATATTTGGTTTTCATTAGTTTTTGGGTACATGCCTTCAAAAAAAGCAAACAAAGCAAAATAAAGCGGAAGGATGTAAATATTTAAAAGAGGACCCTGTACTGTATGCACCAATTCTTCTCTTAAGTGACTAAAGCATTCACCCAGTATAAAGCTAAAGCTCTTGTGTGGTCCCAAATAATGGACTGTACATCTGACTGCCTCCTTTTCAGGTGTCTCATATTAAATTCTGAAATAATTCTACCTCTGGCTATTTCCTTCTTAATTATATACAACACCATAAGTCTGTTCTGTCCTTCATGTTGTTCACATGACCAAAGATAGAAATGGCCTCCTGTTTGCGTTCCTCACATACATATGCAGCTTTCACTGAACTATGACTGAACTATGACTGCTCTCACAGGTAATAAAAACAAGAAAGTTCACGAGTGTTTGACTTACTGTTCTATGCTAAGTAGCAAAGAAGCCCATTATTTTTTCTTGAGAAAGCTTAGGCAACATATGGCCAATATTCCAACCAAATGAACTTCATAAAGTTTGTACATAATTCAACACCAGCATATAATCAGCAGCAAAAGCTACAGTGGATGTAATATATGTGGAAATGATGTATTTCAAGTTACATTTTGACTCTTAATTTGTACATTCTCTCTCTTTAATTATGAACAATTGTTATTTTTGTTGATCTCTGTCAAAACCATTTGTACCTGCTGCACTAAAAATCTCCCCATGCATGGTGGCGAGCAACCCACAATAAAGACCCAAACTGTGTCTTTACGAGAAGAGTTGATCAATATCATACATCTAAAATAACTTTACTTTTGAAATTGCTCAACTGTGGCATAAAACAGTGCATAAATATTTTTTGGGGACATCGTTCAAACCTATTAAACCTTTGGGACTAAACCGCAACATTAGTCTGACAATGTTAACAATTGCATCCGTCTGAATTCCCCTCCCCAGTTTGGCTGTGGCCCTGCGCTGTATCATACTGGACAGGCATATCCGGAGCACAAATGTACAGACCTGAAAATAATTAGAGAAGAAGTCAGACGAGATCCACTGCCATCCTCCAGAAAAAGAGAGAGAGGAGGGGGGACAAAGTCCGATTTAAGTAACCCAGCTTCGGCGCAACCTCCAAGTCTCCTTCCACCAACGCTACATCAATTGATCCGTCAAGGTGATTCAAAACAGGATGCAATAGCATGGGCAGCAGTACATACACATCCGACACCAAACCGGCAAATGCTGCAGCATTCTAAATGGTATATTTCTTATTATTACAAGTTACTACTTCTCACGTTGCTCTTAAAACACTTCGTCTACAGTGACTCCTATCTCGTGGAGCCGGTAGCTACAGCCAAACCGGCGACGCGAAAAGCGCGCAGCTCCAAACTCGGTTCAGTTAAATCCGTCCTGGGGCAAGTAGGGAGGAAATTGGTGGATGGAGAAGGAAATTAACACCGCCTTTATTCGCTCTCGACCAAAAGGTAAGCATTCTGTCTGTCCTGTTCAGCAGCGAATAAAGAGAAACTACGATGACGCTGCGTCCTTTGCGCGGAGGAGAGGAATCCAAACGCGCCGCCAGGAAAAAGAGAGGAGAAAAAAGAGATCTCTTGTTCTGCTCTTGTGCGCTCTGACGATCACCTGACGTGTCGTGAAGTTTACGGGACGCCGGTGCTTGCGAGGAGGAGGTGCAGCCTTACAGGACACTTGCATCAGAGTCACATGGACCGCTAGCCCAGTAAACCTCATCCTCCGCTTCCTGCGGCTGGCATCAGTGCTGCCTGTTATGTCATTTGAGTTCAAGCATCCAGCGTCAGTGAACGCAGGTGAGGAGTACAGCCTCAGACACCACTGAGAAAAAACTAACTGGATGCTGTCAAATATACATACATTCATATATATTTTAATTTTCTAAAAACAAACTGTAATGGGGCTTCATGCGAAATCAATAGATGAATTCCATAAACACTGAGATGGTCAGACTGGACATTCTGATCAGCATTGATCATTCATCCATACCCTAATTTAGTCAACAGGAGGCGAGTAGAAGCTTATAGGCCTTTGAGCACAAACACATAGAAAAACCCTCTGCCATTTCTTGGAGAACTTCCTCCTCTGGGATGACGGCAGACCGCTCCCCTTTACAATGTAGGCTACATCTATGTCTCATCCTGCAAGTGTTATTCACTCCCTGAGGTTTCTATGTAGCTTATGCAGCCCTCACTGAAGTGTACTGTTTTATACCGGTGCGCGTCGTTGTCCTATAGAGCCAAAGCCTAAAATACTGCAGTGGGGTTTATTGCTGCTGTAGGCTCTAACTCCTAGTAGGTCAGTTGGATCCACAATCTCTGTCCTGATAACTCATCACAACACGTATGGGGTTAGTATAACCCGATTTCACATGACAGAAAGTCAAATTATTTGAAAAAGAAAAGAGGGATGGAAAGGGGGGAACTAAACCGCACCCCTATAGATAAGACCAAGACCCTCAGGAATCCAGTAATGCAGTTGCTTAAGAGTAACATGATGTTGGCTTTTATAGGAGAGACTGCATGAAAAGACCAGAAAAGGTGCCGCGGTCCCTTTTGAGGACTACCAAACTAAAGACGCACCTACCTCCTCACGCAGCAGCCTACAGGCTCTCTGGGGCGATCACAAGGAGGGAGGGAGGGGGCACAGCGGAGGAGTGTGGGGTAGGGGTGGATGGGGAGGGGGGAGGCTACCATCATAGTTACAAAATAACGATAGAAGGCAGGAAAAAATGACCAGCTGAAATGGTTTTTGGTTCTTGTTTGTTTTTTTTTTGTTTTTTTGTTCTTTTTTTTTTTTGGTTGTTTTTTTTTTTTTTTTTTTTTTTTTTGGGGTGGGGGGGGGGTGGGGGGTTTCCAATTTTTTTTTCTTCCCTCTCTTCCCGACCCCCCACACTTCTTTT
>JBAMYA010000020.1:483302-525441 GCA_037176975.1 Arrhamphus sclerolepis
TTTTTCGATGACAGTGCATGTATAAGGAAAAGGAAAAACAAAAAATATATTTCTGCTTTTATTTCTAATTATGTCAGCTCTGGTCCTCCATACTGGGATAATAATGATGAGTAATCTTAAAGGAAATTTCTTTAACTTTGTTGATTAGCAAAAATTTGCAAGACAGAGTCCATGTTTCAATCCAACAAAGGTCTTGGGCATATTTATTCCAAGCTGTTAAGGCGCATGGCACAGAAGTGCAGTTGTTTAGGGACAAAACATTTCTGTTATTTTTAAAAGGAATGGACATGAAACATATTTTACCAACGTGATTTTCAAGGGGATTAAGTGGAGGAGTTACAAAAGAAGATGGAGAAGAAGCATAATGGAATTGGATGGAATCACAGCAAAAACCGTAGCAAACTGTTTCAGACTCAGGAATTTTAAAGTTAAAAAGAAATTCTTGTTAGTTATTATTAAAGAGACGACCTTCCAAGACAATACCATTCCTAAAGCAACTGTCAGAAAAATAGGATTTATCTTTATAACATATATCCCTGTAATTCCAAATAAAATATCTACTTGGTAAAAAAAAATGTGCTTGTAAATAAGAGACCAAGACAGAAGAGCTTCTCTGTGAAAGTTTGACAGAGAGACAGGGATTATAATTACGTCATAAAACAAATTTCAGGCCACCTAAATTTGGAAACACATAATGAGAAATGAAACTCCATATAGAAGGAGGTTTTTTTAAACGGTTTGTAATCCACTTTAAATGCGTTGTTAAGCGTAGTAAGATCAATGAAAATGGGCTTTACTTGTGACTGTACCAACTGATCTATTATGACTGAAAAGTATTACGGGATATCAGTATGCATGTACCCTCAGTGTCAGTCAATATGCAGTGTTTCCACTCATTCCTACATAAATCAATGGGCATAATTGTGAAATATTTGATTCTATGAAGGTGCATGAAATGAAAAATCATTCATCAGTATTATATAATGGAAAATGTAATATGCAGTTACACACACACACACACACACACACAGTGATTGTAAAGGTGCAGTTTGCAGGAATATGTAAAGAACCTTTGATATAAACCCTTAGATGCACCTTCAAAGAAATTGCATTAAAACGCCATTTGCCCATAAATGTGCACAAAGCAAGCACAAGCAGTAAAAAGTTTTTTTTTTCAATTAAAAATAAAAAAACAGCATCAGTCCTAATCATACATATGAAAACTGATGAATTCTCAGAATTCTTAACCCTTAAATTTACATGTTGCATCATGGCAAACCAAGATGCAACTCAATTTTATGGTCTCAAAAACACAATAATTGATATATTTTCAATACACTTCATACAAACTGGATTACTTATGGTTTGACTATTGCAGCTTAGTATAAGTAAAAGATTAGCAGAAATATATATTTATATGTATTGTTAAATTTTGCTCAATGTCAAATACTCATGTTAAAGACAATTTTTGCTTCCATAGGAATCCATTCAAATCACACTTCTCTGATACTGCTCTAAAAAACAGTATAAAATGTGCATCTTCTCATTTCTTCACTCCATTTGAGGCCTTTAGTCATTTGAATGGATTTCAATGTGCACATTTTTGTGCGCAGGGTTTATAACATGAGTATCTGCGTCCATGTTGTTTAAAATGTCTAAAATGAAAAATATATGAAAAAAAACCCCCAAAAAACTACAAACCCTGCATGTATCATCAATAATATGGCTCAAAAAAAGGATAAAATAGGCTATAAATTAAAGGACAAAAACACAAACATTCTTGGGTGCATCAAAGGGTTAAAGTCTGCTTCAATCCTTTTTAAACCAATGCTCAAAACTCACAAAAAGAAGGCAAAGAACTAGAGAATACTCATTCACAACAAATGGTTAAACGCTTCTGTTTATTTTGCATTACTTTTACATAAAGTATAAAACAAAGTACAGCAAACAAAAATAGAAAATAAGAAAAATGAAAAGGGGTGTGCCAGCTTGATTTTTTTAAATAATGAGTTAAAACACCTCCTTAGCATAAAAGATTAATAACTGGATCACACTCTCTTCAAGTGAGAGTAGCAGATTTCACTAAATAATTAAAATTCAACACACTAATAGTGCACACACAAAATAACAACAGAACAATTCAAGAGAGAGATTAGTACAGTCATAAGTACACTACTGGTTAATTTCATCAGTCCTTAGTTATTAAAATAAGTATGAGCATCAAATTTATTCAACCAGACTGCGCGAGCTTTGAAATTGCACAGTCATTAGGATTGCATAGTGTGTAAGAATTCTGATGGTGAAAATAAGAATAGGGAGCAGAAGAAGCCCTTGAAGACTTCCAAGCAAAGCAGGCAGATGTTCTCTGGCCGTCCATAACATCTGCTTTTGCTCTCCAGTTTTGCAGGTTCTTTGACAAGAGACTAATTTTCACATCCGTCTACATTTTATGGGCTCTATTCTCAGATCGCATCAAGAGGCCACTTGGTCCATCCCTGTATTATGAGTTTTACTCCCTGAATATATAATTCCATACATATTTACCTTCCCCACTTGTGGAAAAAAAAAAATAGTACCTGAAACCAATTTCTCTCTCCCTGTGCTTATGGAAACATTCTGTTGTATCTGAAGGGCGCAATATTAAAGCTAAGGTGGTTTTAGGTCTCTTTATCATTAGGTTAAAATGGGGCAAAACCAAATTTTGAGTAGAATATGTTCAAAAAAAATATTAAATACACTTAACATAACATAAATTAGGGATAATTACAGACCACACAATAGAAAGAGCAAAGTGCATCAATAAAATGATAGTCATTCCTGTTTACCTTTAATCATTGAAGACTTCTCTAAAATTACATTTGGCATAGCTGGATGTTATAATAGAACAGCAAATGTCCAAACATAATTAAAAAAATATATATTTACATGTAGACATTTCAGGGTTCATTGACAAAATAAAGTACAAGCCATTTTAAATGGCCTTTAAATTATAGTAAGGGGCACAAGGAAAGCACAAGATTGCAAGAGATCAAATACATTTTGCAAAAACATCTTGATGCAAGTATTTCTTTGATTCCTTTCCCCTTCAGACACATTTAGTTGCCGTTCGACGATGTTTCAAATGTGGCTCAGCTTTGCAGCTGCATTTGCAAGTGCTTATAAATCCAGTGAGCGAATACAGAAAATAATCCGTGACACATGTCGACTTGACTACAATACCAATGACGATGCTTTTGGAATTCAACTGAATTATTTACAAAATTTCTCAAACACAAAACAAAACTGAAATTAACTTTTGAGTTCTGTGAAAAAAAACAGCAAAACAAGCCAAACTTGTTAACGTGTACTCCATTATTTAATAAAGAACTGAGAAGATCATGCCTATTCAGCTACACAATGGCAATGGATGTCAGACAAACAGTGATGTCCCTAGATTTTACAAAATAACCCGTTAGCCTTGAAACAGTCATTGTTTTAACCTTCTTCACAAATATTTTTTTTGTTTGTTTGTTTGTTATGATTGCTGATAGGGAATTCCTGCCATTAACAGTGTTAGTCCTCCCTGTAAACTCTCAAAGCTCTTAAGTCAGGATTCTTGAAATATCTTGTAAGCTCCTGAAGCGTTAATCATAATGCCTCATTATTTTAATAAAAAATATCATTTTTTGAGAAAGTGCAATGTTATATCTATTCTAACAATGCTTTAAAGTTATTTATCCATACCACTCTTTATAGTATATAACTGTTCTTCCACATCGAAAGTCCTTTCAACCATTAAATCATATTTACAGTCTTCTTTCTGCTACTATTACAGTCTCTCAGCTTGGTCTTTCATGCAGAAACTATCAACTGAGACAGGTGATTCAAGCATTTATACATGTGTACAATTGAAAATCTCTTTACAGTAATGTATAGTATCTAAAATACAAAGAGACCCTTGAAGTTACTGTACAGAATATGGCCTCTTTCCTCTTTTATTTTCATCCTTTTGGATATCTGTCAGAATTTCCTCAACTATTCAACACACAGCCACTAATGGTAAGCGCAATAAAAGTTAAGATAGGAATGTATGGCTGAAGTTTTATAAGGCAGGAATTATATTAGAGCAGGATAATCTATTTGGCTTCATTATCAGGGGGAAAAAAATAAACTTTATCAGTATGCACACTGAGACGGACTGATTTTTTTAAATTATTTGTCCTCTTATTAATCTGTTATTTAAAAAAATGACAAGGGCTTAGCAAATGTATTTGTGTGCACTTGTTTGAAAGCTGCATGTAAAAAATACTTCAAGTTGTTGATTTAGGTTAATTAGCTCTGTGTAGAAACAAAAGGACAAGTGTTTGTGGTGATTACAAAATTAGAGGACAGATCTTCACTAAGACAGTACTACGGCATTAATTATAAAGTGAATCTGTTGTATTATTATCCTTCCTCCAAAAAAAAAGTGCAGCTGGGACTTTTTTTTCTTTACATTTTGCAGAATGCGTTACCGCCGTCCCATTTGTTAAATTTTATCTTCATATAAAACACAGTGAATAACTCCAGATCCAATAACAGACATGCAGTGGCCAAGATGCTGGTATCAAACAGGTGCCAGTACATGTGGTTCATGCTCTTGCTTTACACCTGCTGCCAAGCCAGACGTTGAGATGATGTTGCAGAAGACAGTGGTTGACGGCCAAACAAAACCTCAAGCACCACAAGCGCTCACATGTTGTAAGCAACGTAGATGGGATCCAGCTGGTCGGCGAGGAACGAGTCACGAAGGTGCATGCGCTGCTTCTCTCCTCTGGAGTTGATGGGTATGACCCCAGGGTCCACAATGACCACCACGCCTACGATGAGGTGGTGCTCCTCCAGGACCACGTTGGTTATCAGAGGCACCAGGTCCAGGGCATCCTGCTCAGATCCACAGAGCTCTGACACCACCACCAGCAGGTTGGTCCATGTAAACACAGCACTGCGAGGAACAAGCACAAGGTCCCTTAATCACAATATACAGTCACTCAAATGAGAGATCCTGGCTAAAACTTACTCAGAAGAAAAATACTGAGAAATCATGTTGTGAAGACTGTGATCTAAAAGGAAACTAGAAGTAGAAAAGTATATCACAATAAGGATAATGTTAAGGTGCTGATGACTGGGGAGAAAAGAAAGCACTGAACCTTCCAGCTCTGTATGTGCTTCAAACTTTAGACACGAGGTCTAAGGGCCAAAATGTTGATTCAATTCAGTCCCTCAGGCCTTCCTCATGATCTGTATTTGAATTAGAGCACTGCTCCAAATCTGATCAAGGCATCGGCTCTCAACCTTCCACAAGGTTTACCAACTGTTTTTCATGACTGTAGCCAGAGTTCAAATTTACTGCTAACAACACAGATAAAAATAACATTTTCTTATGTGTTGGATTTATTTAAAATGTCATTTTTAAATGGAATTTATGGATCCTCACATTTTTTTTCTCTTTTTTTGTTCAGTGGAACTCCCCTCAAGCTGATTTTTATAAACAACAAAATAAACTCACTTACAAACATCCACTGAAAGCTTAATAACACCTTTTGAGTATCTTTCTTTTTCATATTATTTGTAACAATCTTTCTTCATTTGCATCCATAGTTAAATCAAAAAACAGACAGATTTTGTTTTTATAGGTTGAGATTTTTTTTTAACACCACATGACTAATGAAAATATACTTTATATAGCAACAGAAGATAATAATTGATCATTTACAGGTGGTTTTCATGGGCCACGCCCACTTTCTAAAGAACTTAAGGTGCGTCTTTTTTAACTTCTGTTATATTCTTGGGTGTGTGATGGCTTTTAAGTTGTTCTTTTTTTTGCTGTTGTTGTTTTAATTATTGTTTTTTATTATATAAAGCACTTTGTGTTACTTTCATATGAAAAGCGCTTCATAAATAAAGTTTGATTGACTGATTGATTGATTGATAAGGGGCATTCTCACCTCTCAGCAATACTCCGGTGAGCCCGCGAAACTGATGTTTCAATGTCAATGGGGTGATAGCGCAACCCTCGTAGCTCCAACGTCTCGTCCAGTGAACCCACCACAAAAAGAGCGTCATGCCGATCTGAGACCAAAATGGAAAGAACACAAGTAAGCCAGAAAAGAATTCACAGACACAACAGCTCCTGTAGGACCATACTGACTTCAGTGATGATAAAGAATAAAATAATAATAATAATTATAATAGATTTTTTTTTTTTTTTTACCCCCGCTTGCATCCAAAAGCTCAGTCCTCTTTACAAAACCCAAGTATCCAGTTCTGGCCCATAAAGTGTGCGGGTCCCCGAAGCTGAGCTTGGTGTTGAAGTGGTCGGCCTGAAGACCCTCCTCTCCATAGATGGTGTAGTAACCACTGGCATTGTGAGGGCTGTTCACCCAAATCTGTGTGTGTGTGTGTGTGAGAGAGTGTGAGAAAGCGAGGACAACATGCTGCTGGTTTCAGAGAAGAGGCCATCTCCGCAGGACAGCTCTGTCTTAATGTTGCATTGCTGTCACCAGAAAAGGAAACATCTACTCACCTCTCCAAGATGAGAGTCACCGAGTGGGCCTCGGGTCTCTGGATTGACGATTATCACCCTAACACCTGGCAATATCTGGAAATGTTTAAAAAATTGCACTGTGAACATGTTTGATCAAAGATTTTACAATTTACACAACTGGTAATGCACATGATGTATCCTACCTTGCCAGACTCCATTAGAGGAAGACTTTGAGGGGCTCCTCGTTCCACCAGTCTCACTCTGAAACAGCCAACAACACATGCAGGTAAAACTGTATTCTGAACCAAAGAAGCTGTCACAATGAGTACAATCAACGATTTACTACTTAAACTCTCTATTTACATGAAAATTAGTTCTAAACAAAGAATTACATTCGTAAAAATCCAAATTAAGTTGGCGCTTCATCCACTGGAAGAATAAAAATTGTAGCAAATCAAACTATTGTGCAAGTCAAATACATTGTTCTCATGGACCACTGCATTTGGTCTCTTCTGTTCAACAATAAACTGCTATGAAAAGAAAAGATAACGCAACATGCTCTTTTTCTGAAATTTTGAATGACATCAAATACATACATACACACATGGAGCTTTTACACAAACGTGTGTAAAAACTCCTACCACAATAGAAATGTACTGTCATGAGACAGAGCAACTTTGAATTAATATGCTGTATTAATATACTGCAACTTTCCCTCAAAGGGCAAAGTTGACATAAACCATACCGCCCATACCAGAAAAATGCTCCTACAATACCAGAATCAACAGATCCCCTCACTGACGTGGTAAAACTTTCAGGATTTTCATCATCTACAAACTTTCTATCACTTGTGAAGTTTCCAAAGCTCAGTAAAGGAAACTGGAGATTTGCAGGAGTTTTGTTCAACTCATCCCTTTGATTGAAATGACTCATGTTTTTTTTTTTTTTTACCTGTCATGGCGTAGAGATTTCATATCCACATACACCGTACAGGGATCAGGACCAGTGGTGCCCTGTAACACAGAAAAAAACCCAGTTACACGCAGGTCCCAATGAACTACATTTCAGATCTAATTCAAAGTAAAGCCGTGCCAGATGGCGTACCTGCAGACAGACAGCCAGGTTAACCCTGGAGCCAAAAGCAGTGCTCACTGCCCTGGATGACAGTCCAATATCCTTAAACAGCTTGGAGAAGGACTGGGAGAGCGCGAGGCGAGGACGTTCCTCTGCTATCACCACACAGCTCCGCACACAGGATAGGTTCACGCCACGGGCCTAAAACGCACCCACATGGAACAATAAACACACAGTTTGGTCGTTATGATGAATCGTTCTCTAAGTGTGGTGTCCTCACCTTGAGTAGCTCGGTCTGAGTCCCGAGTCCTTTGGTACAGAGCTCCATGACGGAGTAGGAGCAGAAGGTGTCTCTGATGCGGTATTGACTGAGCGTGCTCAGCCACAGAGACAGGCAGCTCTCCAGCTCGAAGGGAGGAATCAGAATGGATTGGTGACCTGAGTAAACACTGAGAAAAAAATAAATGGGGTTAAAAAAAGAAAAACATCTAGACACTGTACTTAGCATGTGTGCATATTAGGTGATGGTTTATTATACCTTGCGAGGCACCACAAGACAAAGCCCAGACCACAGTAAGGATCCAGACAAATGGCTATTTGGCGAGATGAGTACAGTTCACACTGTAGCTTTATAGATCGACAAAGCGCACTGACTGCTGCATGAGAGATCTGGCACAAAAAGAGAGTCAGAATTAAATATCAGGTTTCTTACAAACTGTACAAACCTCTTAGAAGCAAAATCCAGCCATCAGTTATTTGCATATTTTACTTTTATTGTTGTTCTGTCGCACATCAGGCTTTCTCTGAATATACAGTAAATGCTGGACTATTTTTAACAACAACAAACGTTAAACATTTGCTTTTAACAGCACTATGATAACACTACTCTTCCTTCTGGTCTCCTTTAATTGCTGAAACCCGATAAATTCCTGAGATGATTTAAAGAAAAAAAAAAAAGTGCGTTATGTTATGTAAAAGTAGAAAGTTTCACCTTGACCCCAGTGAGCATGCCTGTGGTGGACACGCTGAAGTCCAGATAAGCTATCATCTCTGCTGTGGGGGGCTTATAGATGTGGGGGGGGCGACGACGAGGAAGGTCATCTGCAAACAAGAACAGTGCAGTTTTACAGGAAACATAGCAAAAATAAAAACTCATCAAGTAACGGCCACTAAAAAACAGAGGAAAGAAAGTAGAAACTAGATACATTTAGCTTATTGTTACATTTAGTAAAATTACTAGCGGCCTCTAGTGACCGCTGCAGGAGGACGTGTAGCCTCAGTACAGGCGTCGCTTGCTCCAACCACTACGCCCCCTGGCAGCCCTCTACATTTTAAAATAGTTTTATAAGATGATCCTGATGAACCCATAAAAAGATGCAGCTCTGCTTATGATGGTCTCATTAACTTGTTGGGGTTTATTACCTGTATCAATGATTGTTGGCCAAGTTTTAATGTTGACAGAGGCTGCAGCCTCTTTAGAGCGAAGGATCCTCATGAGGTGTTGCGTTGTTAGGATACATGCAGCTTTACTAACCTGGTAACAGAAGACAGGCATGATTCATATAAGCAAGAGACAATTCAAAGAGCATTAAAGAAGTGACATAAAGAATAAGAATTAATTTTTTCCTTTGTTTGGATTCTCTCATCTGAAGGCAACACGTACATCCAGAACAAATAGATTCAGAATAACTTGATGCCACAGACATCTCTTCAATACAAATAAAGTTTTTTTCAAACATTCGACGTTTAAGTTCCCCAAGGCAACCCAAAAAAATGAACATATATAGGAGCTCATAACACTTAGCAAAAACAAAACAAAAGATATATATATATGCATACATATACATTTTAACACACACAACTACAGACAAACCAGAGGACATGCACAACCAGAGCTCACACATACATCAATAATCATTCGGACAGTAGGCAGTGTAGCTGCCAGGTTCTGGGGGTGCGGAGGCCTGACGTTTACTGGAACACATCCAGCGTAGAGACAACCATAGAAGGCTGCAATCAAATCAATGCCTAAAAAAACAAACAAGGACAAGCGTGGAGTTAAATAAAAATAAAAGTATATCATCTAGGTCTCACAATAATTTACAGCCACGATAATAATAGACAGAAAGCCTGAGAAAAACCTACCAGGAGGATACAGCAGCACTACATTTTCCCCAGTGTTGATGCTGCCTTTCTCAGTCAGAGCTGCAGCAATCTTCTCCGCTCGCTTGTGAAGCTGGACGCAAGTCGCTGTGCCCACTGTTACACCCTAAAGGACAAGACAGAATAAGTGGCTGACGGAGAGAAACCGCCTTGCACAAATTACTATTCATTATACCATTTGGCATATTGGCAGGTACCTTTGCATTGAGAAGAACGTAGAGGACGTGGTCTGGATCAGTCTGGGCCCTCCACTGTAAAGCTTCTGTCAAATATTGATGCTGTTAAAAAGAAAAAAAGATGAGGGCAGAAATAATTGAATATCTAAAACAAACAAAATAAAGCAACACAAAGAGATTGCATACCTCAGTAGGTAGCTGTCTAGCATGAATTATGACTTGCCAATGTACAAACAACTTTCACACTGAGCCAATCAGGCTCTTAAGATAATGAACAATAACTCCGGATCTGAAAGGTAAGCACGTCTGCAGCAAAAGAAGGGATAGCCACAGAAGGATGTATATGTTGCAAAAAAATAAAATAAATCAAACAATCATGCAAATTTAACACACAAAAGCACAAAAAAAACAACATAGTACAGGACTAGAGTACACATGGGAGTAGGAAACATGCCACAGGTGACGATAATTCTTACCATCACCGTGGGCCACATACAAAGCTACGTCCACAGGGAAATGAGAGCAGAGGGAAGAAGAATCCAGACTTTTCATAAATCTGACCACTGCTTATGTTTGGAGCATTGTTACAGTGGAGTCAGTGGAAAGCAAACCTCCTGTTTATCTCACATATTCACAATCTGGACACTGCTATCAATTGCATGCACACAATTCCCATCTCTTCTGGAGCACATATATGGTATTTAGAGTTACCTTCCGGACAAGATCCTGGTCTTCGATCATGCCAAGATCCCTCCCTGCAGCTTGGGCAATCCGCTTCCCCGCTACCAGGTTGCCCACCATGACGGATGCAGGACCCACGCCGACTGCAAGAGAAGCCAAAGAGATGAGGAGTGCTAATGCTAAGCCACTGCACAAATCATGGTAACCAGGTGATAAGTCTGTGTCACACTGGGACACGTGACAGGAAAACCAAGTAATTAACTCTTTTCAGACATAAGATATATGCTAATAATGGATTTACATGCAATACCTGTCATACGCAGAAGACTGGACAGTCAATCAAGTGAGGTAAAATAGTGAGCGTGTGTGTAGTGTGCAGTAGTTGTTCTAAACATGGAGGCAGTAGATAGAGGCATCTGAAACTATCTGAAAATATCAATATTCTGCATGTTTATGCTTATTAAACAGTGTTATAATTAGCATAGTTCCTATAAACTCAACAACATAATCTTTTACTTCACTGCTGTCTGTAAGGCGAGAAATCGCACCGCTATACAAAACTGTGTTCATGCAGAACACGTTTTACCACTCAGAGTTATTTGGAACTAGCAAGCTGGCTACTTTGCATTAATTTGTATCAGATGCTCCACACACACACACACACACACAAACACTTTGAATTGTTAATCAGAGGACAAATTAACGGCCTGCTCCTGTCTGTTCATGTATTAATGTTCAGATTTGTGGACGTGCGCCAGAAGTTATGACACGACAAGTACATGTTCAGTTGCCACCACATTAATGAGAAGCAGCAGATATCTGAAAGTAGCTTTAGAGACATTATTCTTTTTTTATTTCTTTTTTTTTTTTAAACAGCTGGAGAAAGGAGGGATATGCAAAAACCCCCCAAAACTTTTATTTCAGCCCAGATACACATTGCACTATTAAAACATCCAGACTGTATTAAAGAGATTTGAATTGGGCGTGTAAACATAAACCAATGAGCAGATGGAATGACAGAGTTGGATACACCAACAGGCAAATCTACAGATGTTTGGAGCACAGCTGGGCATGTCAGGACATGTCACAAAGTTGTGTCTTGCATTCCATTTTTACAGTCTTGGGTTGGACAAGATCAGCCTCTGTTCCCTGGTAGTCTGGAGTCCTTCCAAATGTACAACTATAATCACAGATTTTTTCCTTCCAATTAGGGAAACCCACCGGGGATTTTTTTTCTTTCCCCACAATATCCCTCAACTCCCTCACCAAAGTCTGTGTACAGAACGCAAGATAGAAAAAACAAATTCTCTCAGCTTCATTGATGTTGTCACTAAATCACTGACAGCATTTACTTCTCGGGAAAGATTAAGCTACAGAAACATCAGTCGAGATCAGAGGACGTTCTTCTCCACAGTCATTTTCAAGTACATACCGGGCTGTTTCTGGCGGGGCTTAGGCAGGTTGGTGACACAGGTGTGGGGGCACATCAGGATGTTGCAGGGGTGAAGGTTGCCGTCTAAGAAGTACTGTTTGGTGTCAGAGATGTGGATGCCACCCAGGGGGGTTTTGGGTAAGGTGTTGGCAGGGACCAGCGCCAGGCAGTAAAGGCCTACCTGGTGGATGCTATCAATAGCCTACAGAAATAAATCAATATAATAATAAAAAAGACATGTTGGATTTGCATTGCTGTTGGCTGCTCTCCAGTAAGAGGCATTGAAAGGACAAAGTGAGCTGATTCACCTGAAGCACTCGGCTCATCCACTGGAAGCTATCCTCCTCGCTGGCATCTGGCCTCTGCTCCGCCACGATGACCACCCTCTCATCATAGAACACTGTGATTGAAAACACAGCGATCCTGGAATACACATACAAGAAAACACACAAATGTAGTTAAGGACATTTTGTGCATCTGGGGGTCGAAGAGAAATGAGCAGTTTGAAAGCATCCAGAAAAAGTGAGACGTACTTTTGATACTTCAACATTTCACTTCGGATCTGTTGTGTTTCATCTGTGCCACTAGATGTCAGTACTGATACTGAGAGAAGGTTCACACTTAACCCAGCAAAAATTCCATTGCCTTTTTTTTCCCCCCTCACCTCCCACGGTACACCGTCTTAACTGGCTCCACGGCGAGAGCAGTGGCCACCAAGTCATCAGCGTTGTGTCTCCTCCCGCTCACCATCAACAGACCTTCTATTTTCCCCACCACAAAGATCAGGCTGCCCTGAGTAGAGGGAGCCACACACACGGCAGGGTCATTAAACTGTAAAAGAAGAATGGTTTCAAATGACCACAAGTACTCTAATGAAAGGGTTATTCTTACTGGGCCGACGAACCCCAGGAGACCCGAGCGCACGAATGGAATCTCTCCAATGGGAACGCTGTTGGCATTAACTGGTATCACCTGAACACAATGACACAGACGTAGAGGAAGGTCACATTACACCAAAGGAAACCAACTAGCTGTACTCAGTTAAATGGTAATATGTACCAGCGTATAAAGGCAGCACATCAATTCTTCTTTCATACCTCAAAGGTGTTTTTAGTGAGTCCGGGAAGGCCGTAGTACATGGTGCCTCCGGCGCGGGAGTTGATTATTATCTCTCCAATCTCATCTGTTTTACACAGCTGAGGAGGCCCATCTGGCTTAACTATACACATCAGAGCTGGATAGATGAAAAGACAAATTTTTAAATTAGTCTTCACAGTTTTTAATACATGAAAAAAACAATAACACTGTAGACTTCAACCTGGCTTAAATGGATTTAATTAGGACTCAAACTGGGAATGTGCTTTTCTGCTTTTACCAGTGGCGACAGATCTGCAGTTCTTACCCAAGAAAAACATGTTAGAAGAAATATAATGAAGAATGTAAGTTGTGTATTGTGTTCTTTTATACTATTTTATCAATGTAATAACATCATCATCAGCATGGACTCAAGCTCAAACTTCCAGCAACATACGTGTCGGCGACATGCTTCTTTGAGTTTTTTTAATTTTCTCACAAGCGTCTATCTTTACGATTGGTTTTCAAGCTCTCCTCTTGACTTGTGCATGTTTCCTTCTGTCCTCACCTCCAGGCATGACGTGTCCCACATCTTGCACAGTCAGAGCAGAGTTCTTGTCTTCCGTATTAACCCTGATGACACCATGACTCAGGCCACCCATGGAAAGGATGGCACGAGCGGGGAGGGGTGCGCCTGGGACTCCTGGTCTACAGACGAAAACAGTCTGATTCAATAAACAGTTGGAACTAGAGCTTTATGTGCACTGTATTGTCTGACATTAAATCCAACTAAACCTTTATATGCTTTATATGCTTGGGGTCATTCTCCATTTGGAAGACCCATTTACGTCCCAAAATTTAACTTTCGGACTAATGTCCTGTGATGTTTCTTCAATTATTTGTATATAATGTTCTTTCCTAATGATGCCATCTATTTTATGAAGTGCACCACAACATGATGCGGCCACCCCCGTACTTCACAGCTGTCTGAGTGGTCTTTGTTCCCATGTTGGTGCAGGACTCGTTTCACTGTGGATAATCATCTGTTCGCTCTGTTTCATCAGTCAAACCTGTGCCACCCAGCTGTATGATTATAACTGTCATGTTTTTATCTTCTTCAGACTTCATATTAGGCTCATTTGTAGTTTCATAGTTTTTGTGGTCTTCTCGTAGATTTTTTCACACTTTAAAAGTCATTCATCCTGATCTAGTACCCGTTACCTTCTCTCATGTGTCTTTGAGGTACCACGACCTGAAAGGCTCATTAACCTGCCGAGACCTTTCAGCTGAATGGTCAAAAATAATTTGCGGGCAAGCTTTCACTCTTTGTTTAAAAATGCACCAAACTGGTCACTTGGCAAACACGAAACAAAAAGGTTACATGCTGATGTTGACAACTTAAAAACAGCAACGGCTGGACTGCAAATGAGACTTTTCAGGTGGCTCAGCAGCAGTTTCCTTCTACAAGAGAATAACTTCCTTTAGAGTGGATTATAGAGTTTGTAAATCAGATGAACTTTTCAAAAGAAAAAATACAACACCTGAAGGAAAGGGAAGGTAAAAAAAAAACAAAAACAAAAACAAATGACCTCTTTATTTATAGTATCTATCTACTCACAAGCCCAAAATAGAAACAGAGGGTGTGAAAGTGTCTTGAGGAAACTTGAATGAGGGAATTTTTTTTTTCCTTTCTCATCATAAGCTTATATTTTTCATGTTACATAATAGTAAAATATTTAAAGAAAAGGGGACAGAGCGATACCTGCGTAAAGCTACAGTCATGGCCTCGGGAGAGGTGGCACAGGGACAAATAACCTCAGGCTTCAGCCCATGTGACTGAAACACATTCAGGAAGGCATCGCAGGAAGAGACTGACCCTGGACGAGAGGAAGCAAGAGAGTCAGCATGTTACATCGAATTTGTTCTACCTGAAAATAAAAACAAA
This sequence comes from Arrhamphus sclerolepis, assembly GCA_037176975.1. Classification (NCBI taxonomy): domain Eukaryota; kingdom Metazoa; phylum Chordata; class Actinopteri; order Beloniformes; family Hemiramphidae; genus Arrhamphus; species Arrhamphus sclerolepis. The sequence continues at coordinate 498,353 of JBAMYA010000020.1, forward strand.
GCTATGGGGGAACCACAAGCTACTCACAGGGATTAGCACCATCAGCAACAATGAGCATTCGCAATGAAGCCAGGCTGATATCTCTCTGGTCCCGATGAGCCATCATGGCCCAGTGCAGATCACGACACTTCACCAAAGCTGCACGAGCTGCACAGCAGCAAAGAGTCACATGGCGTATCGTTATCATACTATTCTTTTTATGTAACATTGCTCAAAGCGGATGACTGATGTAATTTACCTTTATGGATGTGGACCCTCTGTACCCAGGAGAGAGGACAAGCTTTCATTACTGCATAGGGAACACTGATGGTGTGTATCCTGTTCATTACAGCCTGGAAAGAAAAAGAAATGTGATCAAGAAGCAAATACAAAAAACTTATGGCAGAACAGTCTGATAGATTAAGTTCTTCAATTGCTTATGATTTATGGGATTTCTGTAATTTCACAATAAAGTGACTTCAATAAAAACTCTTTGTAGCATTTTTGTGAAGAAAAAAAAGATTGTAAAAGCACATTAATGAATTTCCCTTTTATTCTCTGTGATATTTCTTCTTTTTACATTGGGACTTTTTGCATCTATTAGTCAGCATACAGAGAAAACACAGAAAGGAAATAAGAACACCCTGCTAATATCCTATCATTTACCCTTTCATCTCTCTATATTCAACAACACAATACAGGCATAAAACGGTTCTAGCATTTATGCCACTAAGCTGCTAAGATACGCAAAATCTGGCTTTTGGAAACACCGTGTAACGGCGTCAAGTGCTGTAGTAAGAGAGACTTTCTTCTTTGAACTTGAGCGCGCAGCATATAATCAAAGGCTAAAACACCCACCGTGAGAACTCCATGCCACAAGCCCATATCCTTTTTGAAGTCCAGGACATTCACGAGAGTTTCCCCTTAAAAAACGGAGAGAGAGAGACAGATGCAAATTCAGCTTCTGATGAGGCCTTGAGGCGACGATGGAGGACAACACCACAACGCTACTCACCCTCGCAGTAGTTGCAGGCCTGAGTCAGAGCTTGACAGTGGGTCAACATGGCCACTTTAGACACTGCCACTCCCACTACGGTGCCATCTTTACTGGCCTTATACTATACAGAGAAGGAGCATGAGGAGAGAATCACTGATCTTTCAGGCATTAGTTTGCTTTTGCAACAATTATTTAGCAGTAAGATCTAAAGTAACAGTATCCAGTAAGACTTAACACCAAGCGCAGGTCTGTTACCTCTATATACGCAGGGTCAGTGTTTGCGGTGGGAATGTGTGGCTGCCAGTCTTTAGATGGCTTGGTCAGGTATTTTGAGTCTGTTATTACCCACTTTAGTCGAGGCCAGCCTATCAGAGGAAGTCATCAGCATAAATAAAGTTCAACAACACACATGAAAATATCTCTTTGCAATTAAAAGACAAGAGTAAACTTCCTTGTTTCTATGCAAATGTTTTTAAAGTGGCTGAAGCGAAGCAGCTAAATGTTTTATGGTGTAACGTTGCACTTTCACGTAATGAGAGAGACGCTTCCATGTTCATGATGGAGCTCGCTGACCTTTGAACTGCAGAATTTCACCAGTGGGAGTCTTGGGTAGACCTTTCAGGCAAATCTCGCTCGTCAGAGCAAGGCCAACGCCACAGCTACCGAGCAGGAAGCCCACCTGGCTGATCCCCGCATCCTAAAATCCACCACAAAAAAGAATCACGCTCAGGTCTGAATGTAAAGTATTTGCGTTCACGTATTTCACTGTCAGATTTCATACCTTGCGAGACAGCGGAACCTCGATGGGTACAGGAATAACTTCAGCAAGGAGGCAGCCGTAGAAGGCCACCCAGAACATCCCAGGGTCGCTGTTGGGGTAAACCAGTGCCACCTACAAAGACAACTGACTTTCAGTTTTGAAAACTTTTTGGAAGGTGATCCCTATTTTTGTTTTAGTATGAAATCAAACACAGATTAGGACTATATTTAAAGGACAGATAAGTGTGACAAGACAGTCTTGTAATCATTTTTGGAAAATGATTTGTCATAAACCTCCTTTGCTTCCCAATACATCACATTCATCGACAGTTGCTACTGTCATGAGATGATCAGTGTTATCCACTTCACATGCCACTAGTTTTAATGGTGTCTCTATACCATCTATCCTCCTGGAGAGGAATAATGAATACTGAATTCCCGCCTCTGTAAGCAACAAATGATCACGACTGGCTCAGAGCCTGTTTTAAATCTATGGACTGAATTCAGCAGGTTGATGTAATTAATACTGACAAAGGTTTTATTGCATTCCCCTGTGCTGAATAAATCTCCCCTCAGTCTGTACGTGTGTGTGTGTGTGTGTGTGCCCTCACCCTGTCTCCCTGTTTGAGGATTTGCTCGTTCTTCGTGCCCAACTTGTTCAGGAGCGTGTACGCCAGCTTCACACTGCGACTCCACAGTTTCCCTAACAGACAGAAGGTGGGGCGGGGAGGAGGCAGTTAGGAGGGTAGGAAACACATCCTGCGACTGCCAAGAACACCTCATGTCACAGAGTTCACACTTTTCCACTTACCTGTTTGTTTCTTTGTTTCTTAAATAACAAAATACCTGTCTGTTATGACTTATGACTTCCAGCGACATTTAAACTTTCAATATCTTATTTATAAAATATATAATTTAACCCTTAGATCCATCTTGAAAAAAGTTATGTGAATGCCCCTTTAACACAAAAATGTGCTTATATCAAAAACAAGTTATAAAAACATTATAAAAACTTTTTTTTTTCACATTAATTAAATAAGCCTCAGTACTAAGCATGAATATCAAATATTGAATATATATTGAATTGATTCCTGACACAGAAAATGTGTCAAAAGGGACAATAATTCTAGGGTTTCAAAGGATAAAAACGAAAAAATGCATCAAAAATACTGAAAATCTTGCATCAATATCATCATTAATATGGACAAAGTAGGATGAAACTAAAAGCCAAAACCACAAAACTGTGCTTGGGTGAATCTAAGGGTTTATATATAAAGGATTTGACCCTATAAATCACACAATCCTGTGTCTCACCATAAGTCAGGGTATACAGAGGCTTGCCCGTGATGTCCAGAGCAGTGAGAGCAGGACTCTTCCCCTGAGTGGCCCCCCAACGAGCCAGTGCTGCCTGCAAGGCTGGGGGCCAGTTGCTGACCACTCCCAGAGGCTCCCCCTTCACTGGGATGATCTGCCGGCCCTCTGGCTTGGGTGTGTTTGGGTCTGGTTGGGGCACTATGATGGATGGATTTACAAATCAGCGTACTGCATTTTTTTTTTTTAACATTCTGGCAACCTCACTTAAAAAAAAAAAAAAAAAAATCAGGATTGTGCTTCTGGGAAATGTTGACTTCAGTGTTTCGTGAGGCAGCACACCTTGGACAATCTCCTCGGAGTCATCGGTGAAGAACTCGCTGAGCGGAGGCCTCTTAGGCCTCTTCAGAGTGTTGAGCAGCTGCTGGATCTTGGTGGACACTCTGCTGCTAACAGGAACCCCTGAAGGCAGCGTGAAGGTGGAGAGGGACATGACTCATACAAACAGTGACCAAGCACAACCTGATCAAACGTCTCATCATCTCGCAGTCTGCTGTTCTTCAATCCATCCTACACTTTAGTTCAAATTTTAATCTATCAAGCATTAATAATTTATGTCGAAATGATGATCATATCATTTGGGAATGAAAAGCAGCAGGATGCAGTAGGTGCATGTTGTCAACACAGGGATTACATGGTAAGAAATGGAATAAATGTGTTTTGGGTTTTTTTTTGTTTTTGTTTTTTTTTTGGCTTGGGTTCACACATGAGGATTCACTTTGGTTGGGTGTTGTGCTTGTTGCATTTCCTTTAGTAATCATCCATTACAAACAGCGGGGGGAGAGAAAGGGTTCAACGGGAAACACAGAAGGCCGGACACTAAATACTTTAAAGAGTTTCCTTACGCTGCATATTACTTCTTCCTATCAGTCAGTCAAATAAATATGACAGGGCAGAAAAGATTGAGAAGAAAAGAAGGCAGTAAGTTCTCATTCATGAATTGTGAAGGCTAAATATCAACATTTACATGAAGAAAGAGAAATCAGACATACACACACACACACACACATATACACACACACCAACAGATAATTGTGTGGTGTGGTGGTTACCGTCTGCGGTCTCCATCATGCTTGAGCGGCTCTGCCCTTGACTCATCCCTCGGACGACGGCTTTGGAGGGCAGGTCCACCCGCGAGACCCTGGATGGAGGGGCCACAGCGGTCACATCAGGTGGGGGGGCGCTGTTCTGAGCAGGGGCTGTGGGGAAAACAGTACGTCCTGAAGTTCTCCTTTGGCTCAGATGAAGAAACAGCAGGTGTATGAGAGCATGAGGCACTACAGCTTATGTAGCTTTGATATTTTTCTACAGGATCTGAGTCCTTTCATTGAGTGATTTGAGAAATTGATATCTTGCTATAACGTATGGCTTCATACATCTTTTTGGTTGTTTTATGGGACTGCAAATCCATAATATGAGCGTCCCTCATCATAAGCACAAGCGCTTAAGCTCTTGATTAGCATGTACTCAGGAGTAACTTTAGGAACTGCTTAATCAATGCACGTAAAACTTGGTGTCTCTGACTGCTTTACCAATGCGACTGTGAGCCAGCATGTCTGTCACTGCTGCAGTGCGGCTCTGCTCCAGTGGCGGGTGCTGAGGTTGCAGTTGAGGCTGATACAGAGGCTGGTACTGAGGCTTGTACTGAGGCTGCGGCTGAGCATGAGGATGGCTCTGAGGCTTAGCCTCTCCGTGTGACAAGGTGGAGGAGGCCGAGGAGGAGGTGGAGGAGCCCTGGGCTGAGCGGCTGATCCAAGAGTCTGGGCTCTGGAGGTTGGGATTGACTGCAGGAGGGGGAGCGACCACTGAAGACTGCCTACGCACGGAAGACTCCTCATCAGAACCCGATGAAGAGTCTGAATGCGAGACAACACAGCATTAGTATCCTGCTTTGCATTCTCTTGATGAAAGGACACCAGTCTCGTGTCATCACAAGACTGGATTATTTTTTGGGGTTTGCTTTTGAATATCTTACCCGGTGGTGTGCGAGTTTCGATGGGACTCTGCACATAAGTGGATCTCCGTTTGGTAGGCATAGGAAGGGCCATCTTCTCTTCTTTATGTTTAGCCAGGGCAGCTTGAACTGCCTCAGTATGGATATCTGTATTAACAAAGGACAACAGAAAATTGTGTTAGAAATTGCTTTGACCTGACCACTCAATCGGAGCACTAAAACCAGTGTTGGAAGATCTCAACAAGAGAAACAATCTTCTGGACCCTGGCAGTCCAACGCACAACCCCTCCAGTCGTCGCAGTCGTCACCAAAAGTTTTGTCTGTCATGCAACTTTTACTTTTTTGCTAACTTTGCTGTTTCAGTATTATCAGGGCTCCCACTCTTTCCCTGAAATTATTTTCCAGGACATTTTCAGTCGCTGCAGACACCAGTTATCATGTCATCCACCAACACATTCTCCTGTCCTCCTCATTCTTTGGAAGTGTTTTGTGTTCAGTTGTAACTTCCATTAACACAGATTGTTTCTATGTTTATTACTCAGTCATTTGATGTGCAGTCTATGGCTATAATTTATCTACGAAAAATAATTATGACAAATGTATCATAGAATAATGCAACCACATCCACAGATTACAGTGTGGCACTTCATTAGCATGTCAAACTGGAGTTACAATGTTTAACTATCAACTTCGTCTTCTCTCTTACTTACTACTCATTATTGCTCATTTTTGTTGTTTAATCAACCAGTCAAGCCCTTTGAATTGCATTTGATTTGTTTAAAAGTTACAAAAATGAAATCAAATTGACTGATTGATAACTGTAATGCTAATTTAGCCATGTTAAATCTCATTCATTTATGCTAACAACAGTGTAAATAAGAAATGAACATGTAATCGTTTTCTAAGTTTCAGGGGCCTCTCTTCCCTGTGGTCTATGTATCTTTCTCTCTTAATAACTACTTTCACTGGAAATTAACAAGCTTAAGTCTACATGAAAAGTCGTTAATCTCTCATTTCTTCTCCCCATCTATCTATACGCATACACAGTTTTTTTAATACAACAGGATTCCTGAAGTTGTTTTCATATTTATTTTCTATTTCTATTGGCGGACAATAAAACAGGTGTGAAATACCGAGCGAAACGTGGCCCATTAAGATTACCTGTTCACTGTAATTACCTGGATTCAGAGATATGACAGAACAACTCAGTAAACGACACGCCCACTCGAACTCTGCTCCACCTGTCACTCAACAGAGGACAGGGAGGAGCCGTTAGGCGTGGAAGAGAAAAACCTCACACTCGCAGACCAATACTAGCGGCACTTTTCAACTTTGCTAGTTTTGTCTCTAGGCGCTAAGTCCTTAATGGGGTCTGAAAAGTCGCTAAATCTAGTGACAAAGTCTGTTGGAAGCACTGGGTTTGACAGCTGCTCTAAGTGGAAATGCAAATTTGATTGGCTGGTAGTGTCATGTGGCGGTGTGCTAGCTAGAAACAGAGCAGCGCAGTGCCTTAATGTTAATTAGTGACAACAGACATGCGTACGCAGAACTTTCAACCTGTTTGAATTTGCTCACAAGGCAGGAGGAGGATAATTTTCCAGGACAACTTAACTGTTTCCAGGACATTTGACATTTTTTCTTATTTTCCATATGTTTTCCAGGACTGGAAAATTGGTCAATCATTTCCCAGGCTTTGCAGGACGCATGGGAACCCTGATTATTAGATTATATCTTTTATGTGTTTCCCTTTCCCACAAAGCACAATTTACAAAGACTTTTTTTTTTTTGTAAAGTAAATACATGAGATGCAATTAAAGTTTTACAGTGTTGATCCTTCCTTAATTTTTCATCTGCTCGCAGTTCTCTACAGCATTCTGGACATTAATTTCTGGGCCAAATTCTGCCTGATGGAGATCCATTCTTGCTGTATTAGTGCTCTAAGGTGATGCAGTTTGTGATTTCTGCCACTCATGGCAGCGCTCATCATTTCTTTTTTGAAAAATTGATTTTACATATCTCCCAAAGTGCTGGAAAGCAACTTTATCTGACAAAATAACTTTACACCAGTCTTGTTCCAGACAGTTTTGGTATTTCCTGCAGAATTTCAGAGCAAGCCATCCTTTTTTTTTTATATATTTTTTTTAAGACAAGTGGCTCCTTCGCTGTCCCTCTTGACACCAGGCCATGGTCCAAAAATCTTGATGCCACTAACCCAAACCCACCACGCCATTGTTGAACAAGCTCCGCTCTGATGCTGACACAGTTCTCACAAAGAAATGGTCCTGGTGCTTGTTGGACTTGCATGTCCTGAGGGTTTCTTCACTGCAGACGAACCTCTCTCTTTTAAGCTCTTGATAAATATGTAGATGGTTGTTTCAGGTGCAATATATTTAGCAACAACTTTCCTGCATGTGAGATGATTTTAATATAAGGGATGATGTGTATGTGTTCCTTTGGATGTAATCTTCTCTAACACCAGAAGACAATGGCTTCCTCACTGCCTTCGAAAGAGGACTTAAAACTGATTTAACTCCTTACAGACGGGGAAAATCAGGATAAATCTAGCAAACTGGAGGTGGCTGTCTGAGGTTTACGAAGAAACAGCATTTTTTAAAATAATGATATTTATAATATTGTGTTCAACCTGTTCTGATTCTACTAAAAAAACAACAACAAAACAAACAAACCAACAAAAGACAAAAAACATTTGTTTTAAATGAAGAGAAGCTGCATGGCTGCTAACCACTGTCTGAATTCTTTCCAGTCATTTTTGATCGCAGGATTACAGCCTTGTTCCCATGAGATTTTGTCCAAATCTTTAAAGGAGTCAGAGGAAACATCCCCAGAAGATGATAAGGTTTTCCTACTGAAGCAAGAAACCACAAGGAGAGAACAAAGCTGTGTATTAGCCCACTCAAATGCCTACACAGTCAAATACACACAGCAATAAACACAAGACGTACTTTCACTCGATGACACCCACAGGGGCATTAAAAAGCATCACGTGAACAGCTACTTATTCAGGCCACGCAACAAAATATGTTCGACGCTTCCTGGGAAAATAAATAAATAAAGGAATAATAATTAAAATAGATGGTCTCAGTTCAAACATCAACAGAATTAAATAAATCATCACGCACAGCTCGCTACACAGCAACAACAGGGACCATAATTACATAACTTCCATTCTGCTGAACAGATTGCTAAAGGCGAAATCATCCTTTCTCATAAAGTGCTGGAGTCCTCCTTCACAACAGAACGTCACAAGAGGCCGGCTCTTTACACATGTCCGGAAGGATGATGGCCGTCTCCACAGCAATAAGCACAGCAGGGTGCTCGGAGGCTCTTACATCATCTCTAATCAACGTTGGCACGAGAAGACAAATAGTATGACCTCTCTATTATCTTTCATACGTGCTACTTTGGTTTACTATTACAAATATGGTCTGGTGTAATTATTTATAGAACATAATAAGGTGAATACACACAGAGAGAAGCATTAGAAAACCAGAAAATACTGAAAAGGTGAAACATGAATGGGAAATTGTCCCAAAATGTCTTTTTCTTTTTTCTTTTTTTTTTTGCAATGTTTGAGACAAACTATCATGATGATAAAGCAGCATCATGTCAGCATTGCTGTAAAACTAATAACACCACCATTGACCTCCGCTTTAGTTTGTGTTAAAGGTTGAGTAGGTGTTAATAGTTTTCTAGGATTAATATGATATATACTGCAAAAAACACATCCAATTATTTAACTAAGGCCGACTGAAATGATGTGTCGTCCTTTCTGCTAAACCAACCGTTTGTCTCTGAGCAGAGAGTTACTGCTGTGGCACTTTGAACTTTCAACTGAGGGAACTGAAGAATGAAGATTATTTTTGAGATAGTTTCATAACAACTGATATGGGGCAGCAGAGACAGCCGGTTTTCTGACTGGAAGGGTAGAGGAGAACCATCATCTTCCAGGAAGAAACGTGGTCAGAAAACAATCTTGAATAATCGTGATCGGCGATCACTTAAAACGTTTGGTGAAATCAAGTCATGAAAAAATAACAAGAGCAGAGCTGCTGGCTATGTTTAATAGTGAAAGTAAGAGCATTTCCACATGCACAATGAGGAAGGAACTCAAGGGATTGGGACTAAACAGCTGTGTAAGCTTAAGAAAACCACTTATCAGTGAGGTTAATCTGGGGAGAAAAAAGGCTTCAATTTGCTAGGGAGCATAAATATTGGACAACTGGAGCAGTGGAAGACGGTCACGTGGTCTGATGAGTCCAGATTTACCCTGTTCCAGAGTGATGGGTGAATGAAGTGATGCTCCCATCATGCCTAGTGCCTGTACAAGCCTGTGGGGGCAGCGCTATGATCTGGGGTTGCTGCAGATGATCAGGTCTAGGTTCAGGTCTAGGTTCAGCAACGTTATGAGGTCAAACTACAGTTGGACTTCCTGAATTCACTGAACGATCAGGTTATTCCATCGATGGATTTTTTTTCTTCCCTTATTGCACAGGTGTATCCCAAGATGGCAATGCCAGGATTAATCAGGCTAAAATTGTGAAAGAGTGGTTCAGGGAGCATGAAACATCATTTTCACACATGGACTGGTCTCCACAGAGTCCAGACCTGAACCCCGCTGAGAATCTTTGGGATGTGCTGGAGAAGACTTTCTCACTCTCCCATCACGAGTACAAGGTCTTGGTGAAAGATGAACGCAACTCTGGGCAAAAATAAATATTGTGACATTGCAGAAGCATATCAAAATGATGCTGCGGCGAATGTGTGCCTTAATTAAAGCTAAAGGCGGTCCAACAAAATATTAGTGTGTGATTGCCCCCACTCTGTTGGTTTCTAGTCCATGGGCTGCAAACAAAGACTGGATTTAAATTTTTTAATTTTATTTTATTTTATTTTTTTTACTGTGTACTCATGAGATGAGCAGCTGGCGGACAGTGAGAAGATATTCACTGAATGTGGAAAAAAAGAGAAACTGACTAGAATCCCTCATCTCTTATCAAAGAAGAAAAGATGACAGCCATGCCAGAGTTAAAACAGCAATCTTACTCATCCAACAGTATTCATACTGTAATCAGTTTTGAATTCATTTTTTTAAACTATGTGTGCTCTTTGCTTTCACACTTAGAACTGAAAAACTGAACTATTGAATATTTAAGTTGGCATGAACTGATTTTGTATCACAGACCGAAAATAAATCTAGTTGTGACCTGGAGAATCAGGATTGATTGAATGATACCTAAAGATTTCCAGCCAGAGGAATCATACTATATTACACTTTAGCAGGCTATATATCTGTATTTTGTCTGCCTGTGAAGTAAGTGCAGTAATTAAAAGTAAATTATACTTACGATTGCGTACTAAACTGTTGATGATTGTAAAGAGAGTAGCACATGCATGTGATCAACAGAACAGTTTTGCCAAATCTGAATGACAGTACGTAGCCATGCTTAGATCGTGCGTGGCAAAAACTTTTTCAAACAAACCCTTAACAAACTCCAACGTAAAAGGCAGACTTTCAATATGAGTCTGGCTTCATTTTTACCTTGCTGTGGTGTGACAGTGTTCAAATTTCCTTGGTTGTCTTGATAAAGCCACACTTAAGCCCCCAGAGTGACGGCGGAGACTCCATTGATGCTGGTACTCATCTGCCCACTTTTGGCACGATAATGTGAACGTCGCTACTGAGGTGCTCCCCAGCGGCACCGCCGCCGTGTTGTCTCTCTCTCTCAGCCCCTCACACTCACACACACAAACACACTTCCTATAAAATTCTGTATAATTGGTCCCTCAGAGACGGCTGAAGCTTGAAAACATGATGCTCAACAGGTAAAAGCAGACGTAGGCTGATCAGGAGCGTTTTACATTTAAGGAACAAGTAACTCAGGATGCAGTTTTGCCCCTGATGCCAGAGGGTTTGTTGCTGACCTGATCTGTAGCGGTCATCCCTGGTTCCCCCGCTACGATGTGTTCTGCGGGAGCGACGTTCGCGGTACCGGGATGAACTGGCAGGAGGAGGGGCATGGCTGGAGGAGGAACTGGGAGCCGCAGGAGGCTGCACATTGTTCTGAGGAGGCGACACTGTCAAACAAACAGAAAAACCATCCTTTAGCACACGAAGCGTTACCCCAGATGCTTAATGAGAACATTAGTAAACGTTTCTGTGAACTCCACCTCTGATTCAGTTGTGGAAGATTTCAAGAATAAGAAGATCTTTTTTCACCTCCTGTAAATCTTCATCATCAGCGATTTTCATTTGTGCATACTTCAAGACCCTGTGGCACCACCGCTGGGTGTGACATTTCAAATGTGGCATCACATTTCAAAAAAAGTTTAGTTACAGTATAGAATTTGACAGAATAAATTTACAGAATGCTCTGAGAAAAAGTGGAATTTAGTCACAGTTTTGTCCATTTCGGTATATTTTATGGGTTTATTTATTTGTTTATTATATTTAGTTTGTGGATGACTTATTTCCATTTGTTTAGAAAACTTAGGAGAACTATAATTTTCTTCTCTGCTTCTAGTTTAACAGGCTGATATTTCCATACTCATATTTTGAAGCAAACATGTTAAGTTTCAGTCAGATATTTTTGTAGGCTTTGCAGAAGAGGAACGGTTTGTTTCTGAATTCTACTTGCATTAAAGCTTTGTTTTCCTGTCTTTGTTATTTTCTGGCAACGGTCATGTGATATAAGCCCAGTAAATCAGAAAGGGAGAGGTAATGACCTGGAAGAGCAAATCAGGAAGTGAATGTGCTTTCGGCTTTAGGTTTTGTGCAGTCACACTAGAGTAAAATCCCAGAGTTTACAGAGCATCAAAGCAATTCTGGGGGAGCAAGGATGCCCAGCATGACAGTAGCAAAGGGTTCACACTTTGAAACTTTTGGATGAAATGTACAAACTGCTCCTGCTGCCTTCCTTTTGTATTTCTGGTAAATAAAACAAACGTTGCCACCAACACGATGTAAAAGAAAATGAAGATATGAGATCATATCTCTCTTTTTCATTTCTCACAGCTGAGTTTTGTCATAAACAGAATGAGTAAAAACGTTCTGATTATTATCTTTTAAATAAAATACATATATGAAAGTAAATTCTCACCTGGAGACTGGATTATGAACGGGGCCAGGAGTTTGGTCCTCTTCTTCTCATAGCCCTTCTGTGTGATGTCACCTGAAAAACAAAAACAAAATGGTAAGTATGGCACAGTATAGCAACTCATACAATAACACAGATCTTCAGGAAGCAACTTCTGGATTTTCTCAGATGCTTTTGATGAGAGCTATCTGTTCAAAGACAAGAATCGTGATCAAGGAAGGGGAAAGTTACAGATAAGAAACAAGCAGGAAAACCGAGTGAGGAAGAGGATGAAAACAGATGGATGCACACAGTGTTGCGGTAATCTCCAGAGATGGCTGCAGGCGTCAAAGATGTGGCTCAGCTCCAGCCACGATGGAGTGCAAAACAAAACAGGACTAAATGCGGAGACATAAGGAAGCGTGGGCAAGAGACAGCATGATTCAGAGACACATTCAGAGAAAACGAAGAGGTATGAAAGCTGATGACAAGAGAGGTGGGAGACACAGAAACACAAAACGGAAATGACGCGAGCAGAGAGAAGGAAGAGATGAAGAGTGGGCAAGAAGGTGGAGGTGAGGATGAGGAATCCTGACTGTGAAGAACCTGAGTCAAGCGTCCCCTCAATCACTCCTGCTGACTGCCCATCTGCACCTCCACTCCACCAGACCCAGAACAGGCTCAATGAGCTCTCTGCAGGGTCGTTGCCAAAACTCCTCTGTCAGATTTTCAGATACACTAACAATCCATCTGCAGAGCCTGAGCTCACTTTTCCAGTGGGTGTAAATGGAGCCGGTTCATCGGGTTAGCCTGTGATTGGCTGCCTTGGCTCCTGCCTGCTGCCTCATCTGCGTCAGCAACAATACCTGATATCTCCATACAAACATTAAAAAATAAATAATTCAATTCAATATACTTTATTGTCCCACTTGGGGAAATTTGTTTTGGACTCGACAGCTGAGCCACAAATGCCTTGAAAGCTACAGTAACAAAAACAATACGTCCCTGGACACACCCTCATAACAACAGTTACATACACATCCACTGATTAAAACATGCAAAAAATCACCATAATAACACAATGTATAAAAGAATTAAATAAGAATTATAGCACGACCTTTGGCTTCAAGAAGCGTTGTTTAGGAATTTGATGGAGGTTTTCACAAATGAATTCCTACATATTCACTGTCTCTCCTGTGGACATTTTTAAACCATCTCAGTCTGTCCTCTTTCTCTCTCTTCAAAACATCAACATGTACTGTCCCTCTGATGTCCTCATTCCTGATCCTGTCCATCCTCGACCTTCCAAAGGAGAACCTCAACATTTACCTCTGCTACCTCCAACTCTGCCTCCCGTCTTTTCTTCAGCACCACAGTCTCTAAACCAAACACTGCTGGTCTTCACCACCTTCTTCTACACCTTTCCTTTCATTCATACTGAGCACGCTTCTTCACCTCTTCTCCACACTCTCTCTTACTCTGGACTGTTGATGCTAAGTACTTAAAACCCTCCACCTTCTTTATCTCCACTTCCTGTAGCCTCACCACTTGTATCACTCTCATTCACATAAATGTATTTTGTCCTGCTGCAGCTAATATTCATTCCTCTCTCTTCCAGTTTATTCCTCCATCTGCTCCCTGCTTTCACCACAGATCATTGTCATCTGCAAACATCAAAGTCAATGGAGATCCCTCATTTGTCAGCCTTTCCATCACCATGTCCTGGTCATAAACTCTACTGCTACCTCTCCTGGACACTTCCATGCCTCCACAGGTATCATCGGGACCAACTGCCTTTCCACCCTTCATCCTCTTCAGCGCCCTCTTCACTTCAGCCTTACTAAGCTTTGACAGTCTCCTCTTCTACTCTTGGTTCTTTTTCATTTTCCAACTCTATCCATCTTCCGTAACACTTCTGGCACTTGTCAATAAATTCCCATCTGTCCACAGTCGCCTACCCTGCTGCATGTCCTCCCTATCTCTATTTCTCTGCCTTGCCAGCCTGTATAATTATTTATAATGAAATTATTCTCCCCCTCATACAAATCATTGGAAACACTTTGTTTGCCCTTTACCATTTCTACCTTCACCTTACATTTCATCTCCGTGTTCCTGTCTGCTCTCTTCAGTCCTCTGTGTCCCACTTCTTCTTAGATAACCTCTTTCTCTGTACAAGCTCCTGCACGTCTTCATTCCACCACCAAGTCTCCTTGTCTCCTTTCCTACCAGATGACACACCAAGTACTCTCTTCCCTGTCTCCCTGGTGTCATTAGCTGTAGCTGTCCAACCATCTGGAAGCATCTCCTGACTACCCAGAGTCTCTCTCAACTCCTTTCTGAAAACCACAGCGCTCTTCTTTTTAACGGTTGAAGATATTTAGTATCATACAATTATACTTAATTTCTTGATGTAACTACTTGGCCTTTTTGTACCTTAAACTATTTTGATTTGAATCAAACTTCTACAAAATGAAAACACTTACTGAATGTTATGACAACTGAGTACTCGACTCTCATCAGTGATCTGACCGATGCATTGAAATCGTCTCTTGGTACATCTTTTGCATTCCTCTTTAGTTTCTGTTCTGATTTGATTTTATTGCATGCTGCCATCCCGGACCTACAGTAAAGCTACACAAGTTAGCGTGATTGTCAGCATTTATATGAAAGTGTTACAGTATGTCCTGTACAGTAAATGAGGGAGACACAGTGAGACAGACTAGAAGAAATGGTGACACAATGTTGATCTTTTTCAGTCGTTCTTGTTATTGTTTTCTCCCTGGTTCAGTTTTCCCCTTCTCAGGTTTCCCCCTCACTATGTTTCCCAACATATCATTGGCCTGACTTTGTGTGAGTGTGTGCGTGTGTGTCTGGAGCCGTGGGATGGAGTGTGTGGTTACCCACTGGTGTGACCAGGGACACAGGGGCACCTCGCTCTCTCTGTCTGTCTCTGGCTCTCTTGCTCTGTCATTTTCTGCTGGCTCAATCCCTCCTGCTCTGAGTGATGCACATTTGCACAGGACATGTGAACTCTTTAAAAATGGCCATGTCTGAAATCAGTGAAGGAGAAATCCAACTGCAAAATACATTTTGTCATTGGCCAACTGCCTGACCAACTCAAAAAATCTATTGATATTGATATATTTTTCTTTGTTTGGCAGTGATTCCCACAGAGACTTTGAAGTGACGTAGATAAAACAATTTATTCTTTTTACTTTTTTTTTTCTTTTGCATGGCCAAGGGTTAATAAATATGGGAATGTCACAGTGAAGTCATGACCGTGAGTTTGTGTTGCGTGGGAATGCGATAACTAAACTGTGGCCACATCTTAATCATGTGTGACCACAAGAGCTCGTGTTTTGTGCCAAATCCTGAGCAAGCTCTGAGGCACAGGGCTATTATCACACATGGAGCATGGAGGAGTTATAGGAGTATACTTCAGTCTCTTATGGTTTAAAAACAATGGTCTTCTTCAGCCCCAAATCTGAAATCTTTACAGGAATATATATCTATACCTGTCTATGCTTTAAGGAGAGGCCTCACCTGTCATGAAAAGAATATAATACATAATAAACAAATAAATTAAATGGTTATATTTATCCAGTGGTTTGAACTATAAACCAATTTTCTATTTACCTCAATTGTTTGTTTTTTATTAAAAATCGAACTTTTGCATTTCCCGTTCAAATACAGGGAAGAGACACATGGTGAGGCTGCAGTTCTCCTGCCTCATGGTAGGGGGCAGTAATGAGCCCAGAGATTCTACTTCTCAGCTGCAGAGCAGGTGTCAATGAGACTCATAGACTTTTAAAACTGGAAGAAGACAAGGAAGACCTCTGCAAAAAAGTAACAGACATTTTCGTCCAGAAGGATCAGCATGGACTTGACATATCAGTGAGGGTAAGACCATCCATCCATCTATCCATCATCTATACCCACTACTTCCTGTGCAGGGTCACGGGGGTCTGCTGGAGCCTATCCCAGCTCTCTCCAGGTGAAAGGCAGGGGTCCACCCTGGACAGGTAGACCATAGCAAGAGTTGTTGTTGTTTTTGTTTTTTTAAATAAAGTGTCACGTGGGCTGCAGTTTGTATGTGTAAAGAATGCTGATATGAAACACAACCCGTTACTTGCTGCCGATCAATAATCTACATTTCTTTGTAAATCTGATTCTGATGGAGTTAGTGCCTCACCAGCCATGAACCTCACCACACGTCACTGAGTCATATATGCACAAGTATATCATCATATTCAGGGAAAAAACAGAACAATAACTTTGAAATATGGATATATGCAATTTAATCTTGCAGAAGATGCACGGGAGTGTGTGGTTCTCCAGCCCTCTTTGACCGTCTAATCGAACATGCTTTTTTAACTCCAAAAACCCTGATTTAGTTAAAGGAGACAGTCCAGAGAGGACTAACATCACAAACAGTGGAACACAAAAGGAGAGGACAGATAAATACAAGAGACAGAAGACAGACAGTGATGGATGTGGTGTGTGTGCTGTACTGTGGTGTGTATATAGATGAATGTGTGTATGTACACAGGGAACTTGAGTGTAACAGGCTCATCTGTAGCCTGCTCACCTTATTAAAGTGAGTTCTGCGGGGGGGCGGGGGGGTGATGCGGCGGTTCAGGATATATCACCAGTGAGGGACAGTCAGTGTCGCTCTATTTAAGTAGCAACACGCTGGTTTTATGGACTGCAAGGTCAGACGCAGCTTCTTATGTAAGCCTGAATAAAAACTATTGGAAAACTGCGTATTGTTGTGGACTTTGTGCTGACTGAGATCCCTGGTAGCTGGTAATTGCTACAGTGGAACCTGAACAGGGTCTTGAGAGTCAGCATTTCTCAACAACAGCCCCTGGTGGTCCTGGGCCAGCTGCTGGTGGTGTTTATAGGAGCAGCTGCAGACACCGGCTGAAAAGCAGATGTGGGTGCTGGTCGGAGGCCCAAGCTCCTCAGCCCACTGATTCTCCAGTAACTCCCACCATCACGCTCCAGGACATGACCCTGGAGGATGACCCACCTGGCTTCAGGGAAGTTTTGGAGGTGAAAGCAAAGGTCTGCCATTGGCCGAAGGAGGAGTGGACTCAGTGGCTCTTCCCACTCCTGACCAGGGACACACAGGTGGCAATTCTTCCACCAATAGCTCAGTGAAGTTTTCCTGACCAACAGCAAGCAGTCCTCAACAGCATGGGATTTTCCCCAAAGGGGTACCGCTGCCCAGTCCGTGAAGACCTCCTCTGTCCTGTAGACCAGCTGTTCTTGTACGCAGCTCAAGGACGCCACAGCCAGGTGGCTGACTCCAGGGAACACAGCTGGAGAGAAGGAGATGCTGGAGAAGATCATACTGGAGTAGTACATGGCACAACATCCGACCAGGACATTGGAGTGGGTGCACTGCCATCGTCCAGAGACCATGAAGTTGCCGATCACCCTGGTGGAGGATTGTATGGCTGTCCATCCTGATGACCAGAGCACAGACAACCAATCGGTGTCATCCGCTCAGTGCCTGCACCATGGAGACATCCACTGATAGCAGCCACCTCCTGCCCAGCCTCCCACCAGAGGACTGTCATCGTCCCTCTCCACAGGACCAGAGACCAGCCGCTGCAGGTGCTGTTTCCAACCCCTAGATGACTCCTCAGACGCTGTGGTAGGATTGTTGGCTCTGCCAGCGGGCCGGTGACCTGAACAGCAACTGTCCTGTCATGGAGGTCAGTCAGGTGGTCCAGGTGGCAGGCAACAGCCAACGGCCCAGGGAGGACTTATCCCAGTAAGGATACAAGGGGTTACACACAAGGTGATGTTGGACCCAGTCTGTATCAGATCTCTGATCCGCCAGAACCTGGTTCTGCCCGGGGCTCTGGTGGAGGTATCGTGGATGAAAATCAGGTGCGTGCATGGAGATGTTAAAAAATATCCCATCATGCCAATAGAAATGAAGTTTAAGGGCAAAGAGCACAGAATTAAGGCTGCAGTCAGCTCCCACCTTACGCACCCCCTGATCTTGGGTACTGATTGGCTGCGTTTTAATAAACTTGTGGGACAGTGTAAAAAAAAACAAAAAAAAAACTGCTGGCATTGCTTTAATTTGGTGGTACCATGTTAAACGG
Source organism: Arrhamphus sclerolepis (assembly GCA_037176975.1). NCBI lineage: Eukaryota > Metazoa > Chordata > Actinopteri > Beloniformes > Hemiramphidae > Arrhamphus > Arrhamphus sclerolepis. The sequence goes on from JBAMYA010000020.1 coordinate 516,629, forward strand.
TAGTTAAGTTAGACAATTACTATCCAACAGTACGATTGGCCCTGCACATATCAGTGTGGTTCAGCAGCAGCTGTTGACAAAATGAAAGTCATTTTCCCAATGTTCTCTGCTAAATAAGGCTTCAAACCAGCAACCTTCCAAGCACAGGCATTCCACTCTGACTTTCCAAAGCCACAAACACCAAGCGAACCTCCTGATCAGCAGGTCTGAGGCCACGAGAGCTGAAAACCCAACCTGCTGGAGGGAGATTCATTCCTTGGGGACCTCAAACTCCAGGTTTCTGGATAATGAGAAGTTTTCCACATGCTTAATTTCTGATGCAGCTGCCAAAACCTGCGTGCAGCAGTGATCACATCTCCTGGTCAAGCTGAATAGGATGGAAAAAAGAACCAGTTTGAAACATATTGTTATGTTTGTTGCTTTGGGTTTGTTTTGTTTTTGTTTGTATGATACCTTACACACTGTATATTAATGAAAAATTAAAAATGCATCAATTACAAAGCATTGGTTTTGACTTCTGATGTGTAGGTGCATTTCCTGTTTTTCATTTGAGCTGTGACATCTCCTGAGGATGCAGTAGGAGTGATGAACATCTGAACAAAGAAATGGATCGTCTTTGAGGTCTTTTTTTTTTTTTTTTTTTTTCTCTCACTGACATGGATGCACAGTCACATGTGATGCAAGGAACACAGCTCAACAAATAAGCAGGACATTTTCAGCCAGAAGGAAAGGTAGAAAGAAAAGCAACATGTTTTAATTCATGTTATTGGACTTACATTTTACCACAGCTTCTCTGGGAGTAAGTCAAGGTTGTCTGGTTCCACAGAACTCAAAACGCTGGAGCTACACTCTTGGTGAAGGTTAGAAAAGGAAAAACAAAAACTGGATTTGGTGAATATTTGAGAACATTTCTTTAATATTTTATCTAAAGAATTAGCTTTGTATGAGCTAGAATCATACTTTTGGAAATAAAATAAGCAAGTCACAATATCTTTTTCTTTAACTGTTCATAGTTTTTATTTATCCATCTATTTTTGTTTGTTTGCTTGTTGCAAATGTCCATGAATATCAGACGGGGAACTTCTGACTCGAGCAACGTATAAAGAGTTCTTGAAACCTGGAAACGTCCGGGAGCTTTTCAGTTGTGTCTCCTGGAGCGAGTTGTGGTTCTGAATGTGTGGTCTGCTGCTTCTTTTGGCTTCGTTTGAACAGCAATAAAAACTTGGATCTCTGTAGAAGCTGTTTTGACTAACGCAGCGAGCAGCAAAGACCAAACAGCAGCTGCACACAGAAATACAGAAAGAATATAATATTATGCTAATAATCATGCTCTGGGTTTCTGTGAAGCGTCTAGAGACAGCTTGTGTTGTAATAGACGCTATATAAATAAAACTGAATTGAAAATACATAAAGTTCTGCCCACTCTGAGCCTTAATAACTCCCACTCTGCAGCATTTGGTGGGTTCTTGTTAAGGTTTTGGCTTCATTCTGGCTCCACTCTGTAGGACCACAGTTCCCTCTATTTCCAGTAAAGTAGTTAATCAACCCACAACACTCTATTAATAAGTCAGTCACCTTAAAAACATTAAGAATTAAAATCCATTTAAAAAAAAATGATCCTTTTTTAAATTTATTGTATAGGGGTTAGAAGTTATACCGATTGAGACCACCCTCTACTGGATCACAAGGAAAATGACTGGTACACTTACGTTCTTTATTATTAAGCTCATTGCATTTTGAAATGTTAACTTTTTAATCAAGTTTAAACAAATGTTTAAATTTCCATTAAAAAAAACAAACAAAGTATCTCTGTGGTTGTCAGAGATTATTAAACCTTAAAAGATAATCCTTCAGTTTGCAGTAAGTGTCTTAAATACAGAAAAAATCAGAGTTCAGTAGCCTTCTTTTGTGTCTGAGTGACCTTTATTTCAAGTGGAGGGCAACAGGAAATGGTGCAGAGAGAGACGGGGACAGACATGCAGCAGAGGGTCCCCAAGTTCCCAGGAGACTGCTGGAGGACTACAGGCGCTGGACATGGGTCACCTGCTTCAACCACTGAGCTACGCAGCAGCCCACAGTGACTTTCTTATCAAACTTTCAATGTAAAACATTTAAAATCTTAACAGAGCAGCATTTTTCATTTTTACTTTTTTTTTTAAATTAACCATAGTATTTATTTGCTTTGCAAACGAACAAACACAGTGGCACGCAACAATAGAAACCACACAAACTGCAGTTATTTAACTGATGGGACTGATGACGGGTCTTATGCTGATGATATATTTAGAAGAGGCTAAAGCTGTTAGCCTCCCTGTTTCATAAAATAGCTACAGACGGAGAAGAGAACTGAAAACAAATCTGTTCTTGTATAATGTACTTTTTCTCCCCTTTATCACTGTCCACTGTCAGTACCAGAGCAAGCATAGGCAAAATACAATATATTTCATAAGATTATTCAAATAAAACTGAATATAATAAAACTCAATAAGTTAAAAATTGAATCAAAAGCCAAAGTGAAAATATGTCTCTTTAATGATGATTTCAAAAGTCCTGAGGGGACGTTTTAACTATCAATTCCACTACATGTGGAGGACATAGATATCTCACACCTGTGATGGGATACTGAAAATACTAAATAATAAGTAAATACTGTAATAATAGAAAAATAGCAATAGTAATATAAACTACCACCAACAAAGTACAGCCTCCAGGTAGCAAATCAGGTGCACACATACTGATCAGAGATTTCTGGGATATTTATTATCAGGGAGTGTAGTAACCTTTTAGGTATTTGTGAAAGGCATGCATATTACTGCATGATTGTTTCAATTTACTGGTGACTCAGACTCTATGGCTTTTATAGTAACCGTGGCAACAAATACAAAGGAAAGTACTCAGTTAAATCAGTGTTGGTGTAGAAGAGAACAGGCCAGCAGGTGGCTCACTTTAGGTTATTTTTAAATATTTATTAATTACAATACTTGTTTTAAAAACATATTTTGTGTTATGTCAACTTTTGAGATTTGACATATGAGCTTTATTTCAGTCATGTGACCCAAATTCATAGTTGTGATGCGTCCCATTGTACACTAACCCCACCGCAGACCTCTGCAGGCCCGCTGTTGCTATAACAGGTTTCACGCTCATAAGTCAAGATCCAAATCCCAAACTGTGGTTTTCAAGGCCTTAGCAAGTAATCATGTGTGCTTTTGTGTGACCCAAGTCATAGACATGTGGTTTGAGTCCACACCTGTGGGTGTGCGAGTATGACACCAGCAGCAAGTCTGAAGAGAAGATGAAAATGTAACGCAATCTTTTGTTTATGTTTGGAGGAACGTGTGACATAGAAAAAACAAAAAAACCTCAAGTTACTGGGGAAAAAAGAAACAATACTCATTAGATTGTCTCCTTGTATGAGAAAAGTTCAATTCCACTTTTAACACATTTCACTTTTCCAGACCATATGACTTAAATACTACTTGGTTTAGACAGCAGGCAACAAGAAGTAATAACATATAATAGAGGTACTTAAAGTTAATTCAACTGGTATTATGGTTCTGGTTTGGTCCATTCTGAAGGTCCAGGTTCTTATTGCTACTTTGCTAAAGCCAAGGGATCCACCAGACCAAAGAGTGACCTGAAGACTTGGCTGCAGGTCTCGGAAAAATTGTTTGTGAGTTGAACTCGTTTAAGTTTATCATGAAAAAGCTGAAGCTTTTGTTGAAACAATGTTTCTTTCTCTTTCTTCCTTTCCCTTCAGTGACTCATTTGTCTCCATCTAAAACCCTATCATCTGTATCCTCTGCTCTCACACCAGCCATCTTCTGTGTCATCTACCGCTACATCCATAAATCTCCTCTTTGGTCTTCCTCTGGGCCTCCTGTCTGGTAGTTACAACCTCGTCTTCTGACTTTCTCTCCAAAACATTTAATGTTGGAGTTCGTGCCACACCTCTCTTAATGCTCTCACTTGACCAGACCACTAGCTCACAGGGGTTAACCAGACCATCTACGATAGGGTTGGAGGTGCTGGCTTGGTGGTGAGGAACTTTGTGGTGGACGGGCCACGGCACAGGAGTGTGTGTATATTTAAAGACAACTTGTCTAACTGTGGACTGATGCCTGACTTTTTTTTAGATAGCTCTGTATCCCCTTTCCAGTGTTATTCAGACAATACTGTTGACTGGGGTGGGAATCGAGAACCGGTTCAGACTCAGAACTGGTTCCAACTGACCAATGGGCTGTTCCTAATGATGTCATCAAATGACAGTGTAGCTGCTTTGTTGCCATCTTGGAGGACCAACTACGGGAGCAACATCATCATGACGGAGTACTTTGAGCTTTTAGTTCCAGCAGATCAGGCTCAATATCATGAAAAATGCAGTTATTGATCAAATTGATCCATATTTAATTCCAAGAACAGAATTTCCAAAGATCAGGATAAATGGCCAGACATCAGATTTGGTCAGCTACCTTGTTTACTCTCTGAACCTGCTGTACACGGCCTACAAGGGTCTGGATGCTCACAACCAGTTTGTGTCTGGCTGGGTCAGAGAGGTCCAAGTTGCAGAGATCAAGGACATCTACGTGATGAGAGGGACAGTACGTTTTCTCACGTAAATGTCCACCGCAGTACTGGACAAGCTGCATGTAGCTTACTTTTGGCATCAACTCTGTAGAAACCTCTTGGAGACAGGACCACTAAATGGTTCCACCTTCTAAAAACAAATGCTGCATACGTTTAAGCATCATCTTACCTGATACAAAGTGAAGATCGCAGACTCTCATGTTCTTTATGATGCTTTCCAGCACATCATCTCTGGAAATCTGAGAGAGCCAGCTGCTCTTCTCCTTCACCACACAACCAACAACATTTTGCTTTTACGCTGCATCTTGGCCAGGTCACTCTTGGAAAAGATATTCTGTCTATCTGTAAGATATAAGATATCTATCTGTTTTTTACCTGGTTAAATAAAGGATATTGATTGAACAACAGTACAAAAGTTCACCATTGTAGCTATTAATTAGACTCTAGGAAGAGTAACAAACTGTAATGTTTGGAGACAAAGGATAACCGCAGTGGCTTACTATTCCTCCAAGATGGCGAATGCTCCAAAATGATGTCACTTATGACGCGCATTAGGAACACCCTAGTCCATCGAAATTGTACGCCTCCAACATTATCGATTCTTCTTAACTCTTCTCTCATTTCCCTGCCTGCACAACATTTTCCAGTTTCCTCAAATTTTGCATCATGGTACATTTACATCACTCTCTCTGCAAAGACTGACCTTCAACCCACAAGGCAGCGTCATGGCGTAAGCAGCACAATGCTGTAATATCATGTAAGGGTGCAAATACCAGCAACGTGCGAAAACATTTGTCTGCCCAGCATGGAAGTAAGTACCAAGAATGTCATGTGTTCGACCGCCTGCATATGAGTGCTAATGCTGGTCAAACAAGCTCCACTGTGACCTCCGCTGACGACGGTAACGTTCACATTACATATCCTGCATTAGCACACTGTCGCCTTGCAGCTGCAAGTAGCACGTACAGTTTTTTTTTATTATTAATAAAGTCAAGTTACAAACAAATATATTCCAGTTTCATGCATTGTAGATGAGGATGACAAATTGGGGAAAAATAAAATGGTTGCTTTTGGTGCAGAAGACTGTGTAGAACTCCTTTTTGCCACTAAATGAGCTCAGGAATCGATAAGAGAATTGATAAGGGTTAGGGTTAGTGATAGGTAGAATTGTCAATGGCATTGATATTGATAAAAACTTATCAACTTATGTTTAAGGCTGATACATACTCCACGAGAACAGAGAACTTTGTTCTTGTGCTCAAGGCTGCGACAACAAGAACAAAGTTTGTTCTGACTGGGAGATACCATACTTCAGGAGAAACTGAACTCCCAGAAAGACCGTCCCACCTCCGCACATGTACTGTTAAACGTTAGAATATCAAGCCTACAACAAGTCACAGTATAACTTGAACATTTTTGGTATAACTAACAATTGTATTTTTTTTTTTTTTTTTTTTTTGGATAAACGGTAGGAAACGTACATTTAAACCCTGCACTGGAAGCCAGGGCGGTTCATTTTCAGTCTGGATGCCATGTGGTGCTGGGAGACTGACCACCTGGGAGGGCTTCAGGACAGGTCGGGGTTCACAGCAGCACCTGCTGCTCATGGAGGACAGTAGAGCGATACGTGCTTTCACTTTAGAGTCTCCAATAACACCAGATACAGTTGCTAAAGTTGTCGCTAGTCACTTTTGACAAAAAAAAAGTCACAAAGAAGATTTGGTATCTCACCAGATTAGCGAAAACATCAGCAACACTGACCGCACTTCCGCGTATACATAGGCTACGTTCACACTGCAGCCTGAAGTGACTCAAATCCGACCTGTATCCGATCTTTTATTGACAGTATGAACGACACAGATCCGATTTTTTCAAATTCAACCCTGGCCATTTGGATATGTAGTCCTAATTCTGATACCTATCCGATCATTTTATATGCGACTTCAGTCTGAACTGGCAGGTCGCATTCACCACTGCCAGAGACCACCGACTCCCGGAGCACACGCGTAACGCGGACAGCACGGAGACCGCGACAGTCCACCAGCAGCCGGTCCCGACTCATGCGAGCATGGTGGGGGCTTGACGGATGATGGGGCCCCCCCTCTGGCCCATGCGGGGCCACAAGCGCCAGAACCAGGCATCCCGTCCGGTCTGAACACTAGCCACGCTAGCTGTGTGTGACGTCGTCGTATTATATACTGCGCATGCGGAACGCTTTTGGGTCGCTTTCAGTTCGTACTGAAGATCACATACAAGTCGCATATCTTAGGTGATGTGAACGACCTCACAAAAAAAAAAAATTGGATTTCACAAAAAAATCGGAATTGAGCATTAAGCCTCGTAGTGTGAACGTAGTCATATTAACCACACCCACTCCACATTTCTGACCAATCACACGACATTTGTTGGACACTGCAGGAGAAAAAAGTTCTGCCCGGATGATGTGTTGAGAACAATCTGCGAGAACTCCCAAACCAGGGCTGCAAGAACAAGATGACGTCATTTTGAATAAATTTCTCGATTCTTGTCGATTATGTATCTCAACAGATCTCATTTCGTATGAGTCATGGTTCACATCCGTAGAAGTTTCTTTCTGTTTAGCAGTAGTAAACTTTGAAATGTTTAGGTGTCTTTTATCAAAGTTGTTGTCAACCACACTGGCAAACTCATTTTATTAACTGGATTTAAGGTATGCTCAGTTCTGGTACCAGTTTGTGGTGATTAAAGAAATGAGTCTGTGGATTCACTCTGTTTCCAGCAGCGCTGTCAACGTTTAATGGGTGTGTTTATTGATTTGTGACTTAGATGAAGACCAGATTACATTTTACTGCAATCTAATGCAATGAATAAATGAATAAAAATAAGGGTTTGTATCTTTTCCTTTTTTAAAAAAAAAAAACTCTTAACTGTAACAATTTGCAAGTTAGATTGAACTAGAAAAGTGGAATGAAGGAAAACTTTGGGCAGGATCGATCTTGAAATGAGTTCGGCAGGACAGGAGTCATGGATAAATGGTCTCACTCACTCCTCTTCCTCTCCTGTTGCTTGTCTGTAGTGAACTGAGTGAGTAAAATGTAGCCAGTGTACAATTTTTGAGTGTTTATTGTGAAATTCTAACATTTGGTGTTGTGGAGCTAGGCATGCCTCAGACTGGTTTAATGTTAACTGATGTTAAACTTGCAAACCTTTGAACAATTAACTTTTTGACTAAAAAGGAAGAAACTTGTCACATGATGTGGCTGCGAATGAAAGATTAAAAAAATCAAGAGACTGATGTAATAATGTAAAAAGTCTTGAAAAAAAAATCTGCATATTGAAAATAGTTAAAAAAACAAACAAAAAAAAACTGAATGACAGATTGGAAACTCTGTTTATCAGAGCTGATAATATGAAAACAATTCTGGGATTGTTGTGTCAAAGAGTCAAAGGTCAGATATTGTTAACAGGATGAAGGTGCTCAGTTTGAGAAGAAGACGGAAATGGAGAAGATGGTGGAGGTGGTGATGAGGAGGAAGAAAGGGAATTCTGACCTCCTGTTCTCAGCTCTGAACATCCTGCAGGAGGGAAATCCCCTGCAGGATGCTCAACAACAGGTGCCTGATTGTGCTGCACATGTGCAGACAACGTCACAAATGCAACACATTATTATCCCACCCTTTGCTTCCTGACTTGCTGCATGCCATCTCTTGAATATTTGACATCTTAAAATGAAGGAAGCGTAAAGCTTGGAGCCGACGAGTGAAACTTCAAATATACACGGATTTCAAACTCAAAAATCAGCTTTCTTCACAGAGCTGGTAGATGTGCATGTGCCTGAAATCACAGGAATGAGCTCATTCCAGTTGGTTCATTTAGTCAGATATGAACAGGTTTAACTCATCGTGCACAACTGTACACTATTGTTATTAAAAAATAAATAAATTGATGCAGCGCTAGTTTTCATGTACTTTAATCTCCCATCACAGTTAGTTAAAGTGGGGGCCAGACTGACATCCACTTCTGTACGGTTTTGGCTGAGAAAATAAATTAGAAATGTGTGACATTGTGCATAGTAAAACATGTTTTATTTTTTAACATGCAAATTTCATGTCAATTTAACCTCTTGGGGCCCCACCACTATTTTGTAGCAAAAACGCCTAAAATGACATCCCCAAATTAAAATGACTGTAACTTCTGAACCGTTTGCACTACATGGATGAATGAAGTCTTCCCAGAAAGAAAACTCT
>JBAMYA010000020.1:525541-546421 GCA_037176975.1 Arrhamphus sclerolepis
TCAACAGCCAAGAATATCTAGAAAGGATATCTGTACCCTCAAATAAAATTAAATGTTTTAGATGTAAACATGTTAACAAAACAAATCGATGTTCACCTTTTATTTAAAGTCATAACCAAGAAACTTGACATTACCATCAAACAATCTCTGTCAAGCATTTTACTACCAATTATATCTAAAAATATTGAAAATTTGTCATATCATAATTACTGAAAAATGTTATATTGCGATATATATTATTGAATTATTGCCCTACATTATGGCAAGACAAGAGTGGTTCCCAAATGGTGATGTGTCCATTTTATCCCCATCCACGGTGTAATAACGCAAGATTTGGAAAGCCATAAAAAAAAATTTAAATTAACTCAAACAGTTGCTCAAACATTCAATCTCATGCTTCATTTATTAGCAGGATTCTAATATGACTGAAATGGAAAGTTAACAGAAATGCGCGATGATCAAACAGGTTTGCACACATTATACAGTGTCCTTCCGACTGCAGTGCCTTCAAATAAAACTGAAATTAATATAATTTCCCAGTAGTCAAAGTGATGATTGGATTTTAACAAACCACTTAAAAAGGATTTAAAAGACAAAAACATGTTCAGGGTGAATGGTCAAACATCTCATGGATAAAAGGTACTGGAGGATTCCCTCCAAATACATGTACGGAAAAATCTTTCATCCTCAGAAGTAAAGTTTTTCATTAATTTGTATTTTGCTAATTTCAAACAATAAATCAGATGACATGGAAAGAAAAATCTAAAATGTACACACATTCAGCATTGCTACATTGAGGATTAAAAGCCTTGAGATAAAGTTAATGTATTTCATTTACCACCATCACTAAAGGTCAGATGTGTTCATTTCTGTTACAGATCATCATCCAAATCTGCTTTTTATCTATTCTCACATCAGTGGATATTTGCAAAAATCTGAACACAGTGATGAGAAAAATAAAAGGCATTGTGCTGGTGTTAGCATTTATGTTACATTCAATAATACATTAAATGAAATCTGTGTTACACAGATGTTACATGACCAGAAGAATGTTACATCTGTGTATTGCAACACTGAATGAAACTAGGATAAGCAGTCATTTTAAAAGGTTAAAACAATGGGCTGACAGTTTGGTATGAATGGATTCCCTTTTTTTATTTATAACAACAGCAATCAGTGTGAGCTTCAACACGTTTATGAAAATTTTAAACGGCATTAACAAAGCTGATTTCTGAGGCAAAAGTAATACTAAGCAACAATATTCATGAGTACATCATGGAAAGAGCAAAACAATGGTGTGCTTTAAAACAACAAAAAAACACTGCTGCCTCTCTGCTGTTTGCTGAAGATCACAAAAAAAAGTGTGGACGGTTATACCAAAACATAACATTCTGGTTTAAGGATTGCTGGGAATTTATTCCTAGAATTTAAATAAATATCATTTAATCTGTAAATCAGGGTGATGGCATTATGTTCTGAGCCTGTTCTTCTAAATTAAGGTCAGAACAACTCAGCAACATTAATGGAATAATAAATTCTAAAAAGGAAAGTCTGAGAATTCAATCTCAACACAAAAGTACTCAAGTGGTTATACCAAACATCAGTTATACAATAATGACACGTTGTGGAATGGCCCAGTCAAAGACATCACCTTGCTAATAGAAAATGTTGTGGGAGGACTTGAAGCCAATGACTCGCACAAAAGGAAACCCACCAGTATCCCATAGTTGAAAATGTTTGGTAGAGAGGAATGATTTCAAACTAAAAACATAACATTCAAGTCTATTACAAGAAAATATTTCAGTGATGAGAAGAGTATGTAGGACTAACGTATAGGGCTCAAATGTCCAAGCACTACAAACACTGATGGGATTTGTTTCAAATGGCAATATTACTGATCTAATGTTTAGTTCATAGGACAACGACCTACTGCCAAAGACTAACAACAAAAAACCCTACATACATACATACATACATACATACAACAATTTTCCAGTGTTATCACCAGCAGTATTTTTACCTTAAAATGTCACACTCTTGCAACCAAACACTTCTATAAGCATTACTTTTAGCTTTCTAAACACGCGTATCAATTCTATTATTCAGCCACAGATTCAACAGGTTTCAAGTCATACTTGATTTCAGAATCACACACCCTTGAAAGAAAATGCCAAAAGATTACGTATATAACAGAGAATATACCTGCTAAGCTTATTAGTTTGCACATCATTAAAACAGTAAAAGGGTCTCTTTTCTCCTCTCTAGTAGAAGACACATACACTGTCCACATACCCATCTTAGGATAATGCATCCAACTTTCATTTATCTTGTGTAGCTTGACCTCAAACATAACCATAACCAATACTAGTTTATCCCTAACCCTAATCTCCATTCACACGTTAGCAGTAACCCCTAAGCAGGGTCCCAGAAGTAACATTCTCCTCCTGCAAGAACTACTGGTCCCACCTAGATCAGTGGTTACCCAAAAAAATCCTGGAGGTAACAAAAGCATATATACATATACTCACATAGCACACTTTTTAGGTTTTACAAAATGCTTTTAAATGATTCTCATGAACCCATTCACACAAACACACTCACACTGCAGTGCTTTCATTATATATTCACTCCACATCCAGCAGTGCTTCGAGTTTACACTCATCCCCAGTGAACACATCTGTATATTACGTGTCCTACTCAAGGACACTTCGGTATGCAGTGGGGGCTAGGGACTGATCAGGCGACCTGTTGAAGGACAAAAGACTATCCATTGATTAACGTTGCTTAACATCTTAAGTTTAAAATTTTACATATCCAACCCTTTATGAAAGTATCACCCAAAATATGCAGTTGTGTCCAAATATGTATTTTCCTTAAAGGAATATTTACTCAGTCTTTTTCAGGTCTGCAACATTATATATGGAGATTTTTCAACTCCATTTTTTTTTCTGCTTACAGATAAAAATATACACGCACACATGTGCGCACACACACAATATACATACAGAATTTCTGATTACACTCTTGTCAAAAGTTCTTATAGGATGTTCTCTTTTTAGTTATTTTGGTGAAGTTGGAGGAATATTCTGTTCCTTGCCGCTGTGCCTGGATCCCCACTGTGAGGAAAACCACTTGCCAGTATTGGGGCCCTCTTGCTTGTTTCGGCCCCTCTGATGTTCTTGTGTCTTTGTCCCTGAACCTCTGACTTGGGCAGGTCTTTCTCTGAAGGTCCGTGATGACTGCCGAGGATACCATTTGTCTCTGGGTTTCTCTGAATTTTGTCTGGATTTCAGCCGAGGATCCTCGACCATATTGACCTCAAGCTCTTGCAGTGGTTGACTGGCTGAAGAGACAGGAGGGGAGGGGGAAGGCTTCTGTGCTGGCGGTGGGTCTTTGGCTGGCCTCTGGCACACCTCTGCGTAGCTGAGCTTTTTGAGCTCCTGCTTAAGACAATAATGGGAGGAAATGCATATCTAATGAATATCAAACTCCTTAGAACTTGAATGTAGTAACTTTTCTATGAAGATTGTGCACTTATGAGCTAATGCAACTGTGAGCTAGTGCAACTCCAGACTTGGAAAAATGTGCTTTACCTTCTCAGATGCTTGAGGTAGGAGAGATGGGGAAATAGTTTCTGCAGGAACAGCCTGATCACAGGTTGGGGGGACTGGTTCTGAAGCTGTTGGAGGTGGGGCTGGTGTCGATGAGAAGTTTTGTTTTGAAGTAGGAGGCTCAGATTTATCCTCTTCAGTTGTTGAAGAAGCACTGGAAAAAAAAAAAAGATGATTTTTTTTTTTTTTAAATGAATGAAAGTCAGAGAGAAATTTACTTAATACTTCATATCACTAAAATTTCAGTGTAAGAGTTACCTTGAGGTTGGCGCCACTGCAGTTTGAAGAGTAACAGGAGAAGGTTTAGCAGATGGAGTCACAGGATCAGGTCTGCTCACAGTACTTTTAGTCTCTTTTGAATTTTTGGTTACGCCATCATTTTGAACTGGAGCCTTTAAATAAAAAATTTAAAAGATTAGGAGCATTCAACTTTGTAGCTCATTTTTCTTTCAAAAGGCTAAAGACTAGAAAGTATCAAGCAGCAAAAGTCACCTTAGTCGTAACCTTTAGTCCACGCACAACATCAGAAAGCCGCATCTCTGTCACAGTTTCTCCCTGTACAGGGGCCACTGATCCCGGCAACGGAGGAAAACTGGATGCTGCCAAGTCAAACTCTGGATAGGCTGTCTTTACCTCTGTCACCTGGATAGTTTTGTATTTCATTAGAGCAAAGGGGAGAAGAAGGGGATTTAAATTTAAATAAATAAATCAGATACATACAACTTTTACAATCAAGCCTCACTGGATGAGAAAGGAAAATGCACCTACCATAGTATTTTCAACTTCCTTTTTTCTTCTCACACCTCTATGGATTCCTCTTCTGCAGGAAAACAAAATTATTTATTCATATAATTAAAAAGAAATTGCATTTAAAAAGAAAGAATATTAAGATAAAAACAACAGACTGGCACTGCCAATGATGAATAAAAACCACATTCCTTTTTTTTACCCCCCCCCCCATTTTCTATAAACTGCAGCCTATAAAACTGAACTACATAGGTTGAGAGGTGGGGTGAATGCAAAAAACAGAGCAAAAACTGTTCACAGCACACAAAAAACACTGATTGCATATTAGCCTATCACATTTTCAGCACTTAATTGTATTATGGAAATATCAACTGACCTGCCCCTTCCAGGCCGGCTCAGAGCTGCATTGGGTGTGGTGACCAATGAAGAAATGTCTTTAAGGTTGAGAGAGGACAGAGGCAGACACTGTGGGGTAATGAAAGATAGCTTTGCTGATTCTTGAATCTCCTGTGGACTCAAGGGACTGAATGTGACATCTATCATAGTCTCTGGAGCCAAAGATGGGTAGACCTCTCCAGGTCTAGGGTGACCTTCAACATGGTTTCTAGGTCCAAACAAAGAGCACATGACTGACTTACACAACAGACATAATGATCAGCATTACTACAGAAAAAAAAAGCTTTGTGTATTATAGAAAAGTATACTATGCTCATTTCTAATGGAATTTTCTGTCAGTGTTTGTGGGTCTATTATGATCAACTCTGGGAGTGTTGAAGCTGCTTACTATTATAGAGACAATTATTTAGGCTTGCATCAAATAAACACTGTCTAAACAAGCATAAACTGTATAGTTTGTTACCCTATGGCAGGACCTGTCATGATCACATGATAAAACAAAATTAAGTGTGTGTAATGTAATATATATGTAGCCAGCATCATAGAGAACACAAGTTTTTAACCATTGATGCTCTTGTCACACAGGTGATGCCATGATACTGGCGTAATTTATGTAACCACACAAATTATAAACTGTTTTGCCTCTGATTGGTAATGTGTGAATTACCAGAAGTTAACTACCACGGTTTAACAAGGATCCCTGTCTTGCTTTAGTGCAACATGGCCACTGTATGAGAAGGGCTTCAGCGGCAGGTTTCACCTACCCGTTTCTGCTTGTGGGACAATGGCCTTTGAGAGAGCTTGATTTTGCCTTGTAGCTTCCTGGGCCGCTATAACCATTTATGAATCCATCATTTGGGAAAGGTGCCTAAATACGACAAAGAAATCCAATTAGATAATCCACACCAGAAATACATTTGTGATGCACTGACCACATCTCTAAAACCCCTTTTAGACATGCATTTGTGTGTTTCCATTAATTTGGTGAAAACTATACATTTTGGTTGTAATGTCTTAATGTCCACATGCATATGACTGGATCATATGTGTTAAGATACCTCCAACACATGTTGTGACAAATAGCCTTCAATGACAGTTTATCTTTTAAAGCTTTAAGATGTTTAACTACTATGAATAGTTCTCACCACTGGCATTTCAAAGTGAGGCATGAGTGAAGGGCTCCAGGAAGGAGACACCACAGGATAAACAGGGTACTGCTGCGGAGGGCTGTAAACCTGCTGCATGTAGACAGGAGAGTCACACTGGCTCTGTGACTGTGCACGTTGCTGGTACACTCCTGAGTCCGTGATGCAAAAGCCATTCTTTGCAAAGAATGTGTTAATGGCCTTAATGCGCGCCTATAGAAGAAGAAAAAAAAAAGATGTTTACAAAGAAGCAAAACTTCCTCCACAACAATCGTTTTTTGTAGCGTTATGACTTCATCATCCTTTAGTCCCCTCAGATCTCATAATCTCACGGTCATAAGGCCATAAAACACTGCACCAACTGGAGGGAGGAGGGAGAGGAGAGGGGGAGGGAGTAGAGATGGATGGAGGGCAAAGGGCAGAAGAAAAGTGAAGGTGAGTGAGGGAGTACAGCATAGAAGCAGACAGAGAGAGACATAGAAAGTTCCTCCCAGATAGCCACAGAGCATATGGGTCCTTCCAAGCGCGATACTGATCATCACTGGGGATTTGGTGACACCCCCCCCCCCGTGCACCAGGATACGCAGCCTGCACCCTATGCATTGGCATAGAGATGACAAGACTCCCATATTGTGAGGGTTCCATGCAAACTAATCCAGAGTTGACTCCTAAAGCTAGGTGATGAAATAGTTCATCTAGTATCTGGCAAGAAAAAAGGTGTTAAGCTCTATACTACAGCCATTTATGACCAATAATAATATAAATAATAAAAAAAAAAATAAAAAAATAAAAATAAAAATAAAAAAAGAGACCAGTGATGACAAAAATTTTACAATTACTGATAACTCACCATAATTGGTTTCCCCTGGAACATTTTCACTTCCTCTCTAAGGTATCTGTACGCCTGAGTGAAAAACAAAATATTTTCAAGTTAGTGGAAGGTTAACATTGGTCTCATTAAAATGCAAAGAAAAGAAAGAAGTTGTTCCCTTCCCAGGCTTCAGTGTAACATTTAGTGTTTTGTAAATGCTTGTTCATAAGCTGACAGACAGAATTACATGACAATGAGGACATCTCTAATAACTAAAATACATATAAGCAATGTTCATTTATATTCTTTCCACCGCAGTATTTTTATATAAAACGTCTATGATGTACTTAAAATGACAACCAAAATCCATGAGTGGTTGAGCAATTACCAGAAAAGCATTCAAACACCAACAAATCCACTATAAATAAATAAAAACCTCTTCAATAAGCAGACATTACCTGCAGAGCATCCATATCTGACTGAAATGTTATGTACCAGTTGCTGTTGTGAGCAAACTCGGCACGCAAAACCTTTGGACAGTTTTCACTCTTAAAAAGAGCCTCCACTTCCTGTGAAAGGAATGCATAGAAAATATATATAAATAAATAAGTAAGTAACACACTTATACTTTGAGCAGTGTTTTTCAACCCTGGTCCTCAAAACACACTGCCCTGTGCTCAGTCACATTTGATTGGATGGCCATCAGCTGGTCTTCAAGGTCTACACAAGTCTGTTAATGACCCACTAATTAGAGCCAGGTGTGTTTGAGCAGGGAACCGTCTAAAACATGCAGGACAGCGTGCCTTCAGCACCAGGGTTGAAAAACACAGGAATAGAGGATTTATTGGTATGCAGGAGAGAATAATCTTACCTCAACTGGAGTGGTCTCTGGTACTTCTCTTAGGATAATGATACAGCGACTGTGGTTAGGACGAACCTTCTCACCAGCTTCATCAACTTGCACCATAGGAGATGCTGGAAAAAAATTTGTTTTGGTCCTGGTTAATGTTTTGGTCTCGCCTCACATAGGAAATATACAACTTTCACAGTTGTTATGTTTTACATTGATGCCATCTGAACTACTTGGTTTGTCTATGTAAAATAATTTGAAAAATGAATAAAGTAGCAATGGTACCTCGCAGTACATCCAGAATTAAATTGATATCATCGGTGAGAGCTTTGATGTCCTCCATGGAAGCAACAGTCCAGATAGGAACAAACTGGTCGCTGTCCATCTGGGATATTAGGTATAGGTCCTGAGACAAGTTCTCTCTGTAAACATGCAAAATATTAACATCACTCAAAATTGCCTCCGTCCAACTGCTTTAGCTGTGTCATCACTGATATGAGTTTATAAATGTTGAATTATTAAATGCCATCCTCAAATAATTCCTCATGTTGAAAAGAAAGTACGTCCAGTTTTAATTGTTACAAAACAGACGAGTGATAAAAGCAGAAGCCGTGAATTCTCTTCTGGATACTGTTCTCTGATGATTTTCATTCATTTCTGACGATTAATGTTAGTAACTTACAAAAATACAACTGGCACAAGAATAAATGAATAACTGGTGCTACTGCGAAGCTTGAACCACAAAATGCCAGGATCCAGGTTTTGCCAGCTGTGCACCACACTCCAACATGCAGTGGTACAAACTTTACACATCAGTGGTTTAAATCCTGTAGATGACCTTTTTCTTTTTTTAAAAACACACATGCACGCATACCAACTGCAAATGTCAGTATTATTAAGATGTGCCTGATAACCAGCCAAAAGTCATACTTTTTGAACCAAAAGAAGAAAAAAAAACACAGCACTGAGCAGATAATAGAAAAAGACTGCATATTACCAAACCACTCACCTAGACAAGCAGAATTCCAGCCGTTTCTTTAGCGACTCTCGCAACCTCTCTTCAGACTCTGGTTGGTGCTGATGCACACTAACATCTGCTGCAGATTCACCTTGAGAATCAAAAGCTGAATACTCCAAGTAAGACTGGTTCATATGAGAAGTGGTGGCTGTGGGTGCAGGAGTGCAGTCAGCAGTGCTGTCCAGATATTCAGCGTGGTATCCTTTACCTACTGAAGAGGCAGCATTTGAGTAACCTAAAATTTAAAACAAGAGTGATTGTGAAGCGAGTGACATTTTAAATACCCATTCTTCTAAATAAGCTTTATAATTACTTCATATGCCCAAAGTCAAGAGATTTACACTTAGTAAATACAATTCATGTCCATACTTGTCACACAGCATCTATATTTTCAGGGCTACACTATTACAGGACAAACACAAGTTAGCTTCTATTATATTACTATAAGAATAGATGACCTAAACATTTTCTGAACAGACGTTGAAAAAGAAATTCATACTTTCAACCATCTCAGCAGTGGTAGGGTAGTTCTGCAACCATGATGAATCCTCTGTGACCCCTGGGGTGTCAGTCTGTTGGGCAGGGATCTCCTGCCACACTTTGGCATTGGGGTTAAGTCCTGCACCCTTTGTGGTAACCTGCACAATTTTCAGAATATACTGAGTTATATCAAACACATACACTTTATGTACAGCCAGGAAAACAGAGGCCGAGGTGCAGTCTTTTTTTAAATGGGATGTTTAACAAATGATACAGTTGTGTACCCTGCATCTAATTTGAGGCATGCATAATATCAATTATTAGGAGGGGGAAGTGATATTCAAACGTGTTTAGAGTTTAAGGTGGAGTGAGATTTTCAAAGCCTTCCCTGGTTTAAAAAAAAAAAGTGGATGGATAATTCTTTGAAATGTAGACTAATTCTGTACATATTACTTAATGCAAAACTGGTGTTTGGCGTGCAGAGTTATTATAGTTAACAAAAGTAAGACAAAATGAAACTAATTGAAAAACAATCCTGTTAAAAATAAAAAAAACTGAATAAAAACTAGAATTAACAATGCAAAACTCACTGAAATGAAATAGAACTGCGGATAAAATTAACGTAAGTTTTCATTTTCGTTTTGCATCACACCTAGAAGTGAACAGATCAGGCCGTAATATCATGAATTATTCATTAGGTGAAATAACAAAAAAACACTGATGACGTCCAGCAAGGAATTGTGTATGACACACTGGATTTCTGGAAGTAAAGGAAGATATTTATCCCAAAACTACCACAGTAGCATTAGGTTTAGTCAGTGCTCCCACCTCCCAGGCTTTTGTCGAGTGCATTTTCTGTGTGTGGCCTGCTGTCATCTGGTCTACAACTTCTCTTGCATAACATGTTTTCTTGACGTGACGGAAGGTATGTCGTGGGAGAGGGACATGTGCTTTTGCATGCGTGTCTGTGTATATGCAGTTGTTAGTTATCTCCACGACAGAGACTCACACTAAACTAGCCTCAACTCTTATTATACAGACTGTCCTAAAAGTTAAATAATGTCACCTTGACATGTGATGACATCTACTGTTTTTGCACTGCATTCTGGCCTCCAGTGCCTTTTGACCTTTAATGCTACATTTTTCTAATTACTAAAAGTAAAAAAAAAAAAAAAAAAAAATTAAGATTTTTATGTATGGCATAGGTAACATTCTTTCATCAACATCTGTAAGTGAAGACCTCAAAAACTAAAAACTAATTTTCAAAAGTAAAACAAACTACGGATGAACTTGTTAAACTAAAACTAAATTGAAACAAACAAATGAAATAAAACCTAAGAAAATTCAGAACTATTAATAGTGGTGTGATATATAAAATAATATATTAGAAATAAAAAACCTCCAGGAAACAACAATAAACATTCGAACAAGAAAATAAAAAAAAAATAACAGTGAAGTGTCCTTGCTTCAAGCAAACAACTAAAGTCAAATCTTCACGAATGAGACGTGTGCAGCCTTGAGGCGCTGATCTAACCAGCTTTCTGCTTGTGTAAAGTTCTGCATACATACAAGCGGTCCAAACAAAGCTGAGTTTTCATTGGTTCTCCTGTTATTGTGGCCCCACCCACATCTGTCACGCAAACATTCATGGCGTTGATCCTCTGAGCTTCAGCGTGGTACTCAACGAGACACGGTGACCTTTCAAACGCCGCGAAACCACTTAAAAGCAGCGGTCGCTTAAACGAATGTTTATTTAAAAGTTCACATCATTCCAACCCAACATGTCCAAAATCCCTTTTAAACAAAATGACGACTAGATTTGTGATGAACATCGTCAAATAATTAAGGACGGAGGAGCACGTGGCGCCCACGTGCCGCGGCGGTTTTAAAACATGCCAAAGTATTCTCAGAGCTCCTAGTTCAGTTATTTTTTATACTTTGACTGTCGTTAATGTACGTTAATGTCAGACCGAAATTTCAACCTTTCATATCAACATTCCCGCTGACCTTTTCCTCGGGAACTTCTCGACTGCAGCTGTCCACCAGCTAACGTCTAACACACATCACGTGCCGCAGTTTCAGCTCGCTTGATGCGCTTTTAAGTTCAACTTGTTGCAGAGTGTCATTATTGTAGCCTGAATTGTCCTCAAATACACGTTACCGAAAGTAGCTTGGTTGGTAAAGGTTTCACAAGTTACCGACTCCACAAACGCCGATGTTTGGCTAACTAGCCTGTTCGGTAGCGGACCAGCTGGAACCGGCCTCACTTCACTCTGCTAACAGAAGCTAATTTGACAGTTGGCAACTTTACTGTCAAAACAGACGAGTAAAAGCCATGACTGGTTTCGGTGAATAAACTTACAACGAATGTTGCAATGTAATTGCAAATGTCCGCAGCGGTGTGGAGAAGTTTAAGACAGCACGTGCGTGTAAACCAGATTTAAGAAGTAACAGGAGCAGACTGGCAGTCGGCTTCCAAGGCCGTAACACTCACCATGGTGCCTCAATCCAAGTTTTTTTTTTTGTTGTTGTTGTTCTCTTTAGCTCCGGTGGACTGAACTGCCTTAATTTTCCTTTCCAGGCGAGGCTTTAAATTAAAGCAAAACACGTTGAGTTTTTGGACAATTCCCTCTCCTTACTTCACCGCCTCCAGTGAAATGGTTATTCCGTTACAGCAGCCCGCGTTTTCAAACTGCGTGGCCCGAGTCCACCTACTCTTAAGTAGTATTTTAGATTAGAAATCCATGTTATTAGTCGTGTCCACCGCCCAATCTACGATCTACACCCCGCTCGTCAGCTTCAGCGGTTGCCAGCATGTGACAGCGGAGTCTGACTGCCAACCGCCGTCCGACCCAACAACAGGCTGCGCTGCACCGCCTCCAACTAGTCTGTGACCTCTGAGGAGGTTGTCGCTGAAGCAGTGGAACTGGTCCATTCATAAAACTATTTTGAACTTCTCTTCTAACAGTTTTACCTGTTGCAGGGGGAGTGCATGCGTGCATAAATAAATGAAATTATAAGATGCACTGCCAAGATAACTTTTTTTCCCATGAGTCCTGACACTATACTGCCAAAAGTATTCACTCACCCATCCAAATAATCAAAATCAGGGGTTCTGATCACTTCAGTTACCACGGGTGCATACAAACAGGCACCTAAGCATGCAAACTTTTTACAAACACCTGTGAACAATGGGTCACTCTCAGGTGCTCAGGGTGCCACCTGTGCGGCAAGTTCAGTCGTGAAATTTCCTTGCTCCTAAATATTCCACAGTCAACTGTCAGTGGTATTATAACAAAGTGGAAGCGATTGGGAACAGCAGTAACTCAGCCACAAAGTGGTAGGCCACGTAAACTTGACGGAGCGGGGTCAGCGGATGCTGAGGTGCATAGTGGGAAGAGGTAGCCAACTTTCTGCAGACTCAATAGCTACAGACCTCCAAAATTCATGTGACCTTCCAGAACAGTGCGTAGAGAGCTTGATGGAATGGGTTTCTATGACTGAGCAGCTGAATCCAAGCCACACATCACCAAGTGCAATGCAAAGTGTCAGATGCAGTGGTCTAAAGCATGCCATCAGGGGATTGTAGAGCAGTGGAGACACATTCTCTGGAGTGATGAATCACGCTTTTCCATCTGGTAATCTGATGGATGAGTCTGAGTTTGAGAGTTGCCAGGAGAAGAGCACTTATCTGGCTGTGTTGTGACAAGAGTAAAGTTTGGTGGAGGGGGGATTATGGTGTGGGGTTGTTTTTCTGGAGCTGGGCTTGGCCCCTTAGTTCCAGTAAAAGGAACTCTGCTTCAACATACCAAGACATTTTGGACAATTCCATGCTCCCAATGTTGATGGAACAGTTAGAGATGGTTCCTTCCTCTTCCAACATGACTGTGCACCAGTGCACAAAGCAGGTCCATGAAGACCTGGATGAGAGTTTGGTGTGGATGAACTGGACTGGCCTGCACAGAGTCCTGACCTCAACCTGATAGAACACATTTGGGATGAATTAGAGCAGAGACCGAGAGCCAGACCTTCAGGTCCAACATCAGTGTGACCTCACAAATGCACTTCTGGAAGAATGCTCAAAAACTCCCTTAAAAGCTCTGCTAAACCTCGTGGACAGTCTTCCTAGAGGAGCTATAGCCATGTCACATTAAGAATGAGATGTCACTTAAGGTCATGTGTGAGTCAAGGCAGGTGAGCCAATACTTTTTTCAGTATGGTGTATGTGAAATAGAAAATGCACTTTAACTCTATATTCAAATGCATTAGGACTTTTAAAAAAACACTCAATCTACTTTGAAATGTGAGAAAGGTGAGAAAATGAAGTCTCATGGATTCAGGCCATTTAGTCATTGCAATTTCAGATCATTTTTGAGAAAAACTGTGACTGCGGTTTGTAACAAAGCAACCAGAGCGACTCCTGTTTTTAATCATTGTTTGAAACGCCACGAGGCATCAAGGACTTGGCGTGTGTACGTGTGTGTACGTGTGTGTACGTGTGTGTACGTGTGTGTACGTGTGTGTACGTGTGCGTACGTGTAAGTGAGAAGGAAAGAAGAGATAAGTGTGAGTCGTCATAAGAACGTTGATTGGAAACGTATGCAGTCAGTTCACGTCCCTTTTGAACTTCCCTTTCATTTTCAAAATAAAATCATTCAGACCCTCCAGTTACACAGCAGAAACAAAATTCTCAGTTTGAAAAAAGAAAAACTATTCCTCCTGATAGTAGTAATAATAATAATAATGATGAATAATGCAGTGTGTGGACGACACTTCCAAAAACTCTACAGAATCAGATGCAGTGGTCATCAGCATCACATCTGCCTGCATCACTCTAAACGCACAAAATTACGATAAAATTTAGTTCTTCCAATGTGGTTGGAAAGAAGAGCTGCATGTAGCTGCTGCTGTGTTTGCTTCATTTAATCGTTTGAAGGAATCTAAACCAGGAGTGTTAAACTTTATTCTATATATCCTGGACACATCATCACCATAGTTACCATTAAAAGGCAAGTTACTCTCTATGTTGTCAGGTTTCCCACCAGTTCCTGGAGTCGGGCATAAACAGAAAAAGAAAAGGTGATTTTTTTCATAAACTCACAAATTTCACAAAAATCACTGCCTTTATCATAAAATTGAGGTTTTTAAGAATATTGAATTGCAAAATTGCAAATTTAGCAAAATTGAGACTTTTTCCAACAATCAAGACTTCATCATACAATCACAAAGTAATTTATAACTTAAATTAACAATTTTTTTGTTGGGAAATATTTACTTTTTTCAACATTTTGACATAAAATTGCAAAAGTTGTATAATTTCAACTTTTTTTCAAATGTGTAGTCACATTGATATTTCCTTTAAAAAATGTTCTAGTTATAAGTTTACAGCACATAACTTTAAATACTTTCTGGTTGATCTCAGAAATGATCCAAATGTGAGTTTCTAACAGATATGACTGGGATATGTGACATCAGCTGCATAAGTGAACAGGCTGGATTTTTCCAGTTAATGAAACTCAGATGGTGGTCAGGATCTCCTCTTTTCTTCACTGTTTTGAAATATGCTAAATCTTTACCTTTACTGGCCTCCAACAGCTTAGATAATATATTCTGCTGTGTCATTCAGGAATAACGACGCAAACTCTGAAACCTCCGTTAACTAGCAGGGTGGTACTCAGTGTTTACTCTCCAGAAAGGATGAACTGTCATCATGTCTGTCTTGTTTCCTTCACGGCCTGAAAGATGGGCTTCTCATTAATTTTGCTTTGGTTTATCACACATCCCTATTTCTATTTAACTCAACACACGGGTCGATTACTGATTTATTTTGCCTCGATATTTCCATTCATATTTGTCTCGTGACTGGTCCACAGCAGATTGGTTAGTTTGTACATCCAGACTCATTCCTGCTGAGACGCTCTATAACACCCAGGGAGCCTGGTTTTGGTGCCGTCATGGTGCATTTCTACTACCTAGTTTTTGGGGATACCTCCTGGGTCTTTGTATTTCACTTTCACATATCACGTACGAGTCACCACATTTCAGATGTTTTTCCTGTTCCATCTTTCTGCAGCCGTTTCACTGCCACCCACAGTTCCCATTAATTATTTTCAGCTGTGATTAGTTCTGTCAGTTCCACCGCTGAAGCTGCTCATCAGAATCCTTCCAAACTCGGCTCATATGAGAACAGAGCTGGTTATGTACTCCAGCCTGCGTATGTTAAACAATACGTCCTCTGTTCATCCTGGGTATTTTCTGTTTAGTTGTTTCCTTGTTGCCAAGTTTGTCGTCTTTCAGTAAAAGAGCGTTCTTGTCCTTTTAAACTCAAGTTTCACCCCCATGCTTTGATTTCCTGCTTCACCTGTACAATCAGACTGCACATTTCTCACCAAAGCCTGCCTGAATCGTGTGGGTGGGGCCTCTGAACGTGAACTGTCACCCTCAGACAGAGGCGACAGCTGTTAGTCATGCTCTCATACTCCCCCTACGAGGTGTCTTTTGTTTCGCTCCCTGACTGATGACTTTCATAATGCTGCTGCTCCACGCTTCATCTGTGACATTTGCAATTTGAAAGGAGCAGTTAGACTGGTGGCGGTGGTGGTGGGTGGGGGGGTACAGCTTCCCTTCCGACACATTCTCACGCCCAACTCGTTATATATTGACGCGTCACATGTTTGACACATCGGGTACCCCTTTTTCATCATTTTTTGATGCGCACATCCAGTGTCGCATGTTGACGCATCGTTGACCCTCATCACATTTTTAACCCCAACCCTCCTCTTCTCCTTACCCCCCCAATCCCCCAACTCACCCTCAACCCCCATCCCCGTATCACCCACACACCCCCACCATCAACCCCCAAAAGTCACCCTCGACCCCCGCGTCAATTAATGACGAGAAAGGGGTAACTTCGTGTCAACCTGTGAATCATGGGGGCGTTGCCCAAGCATCAATATGTGACGTAAGGGAGTGAGAATGTGTTGTCCCTTCAGGCAGTGAAGAAGACATTTTTTGTTCTGTCTCATCATCCAAACGTTTAGTTATATACAGAAATAAATAGCCTTTGACCAGCTCAACAGGAGATAAGAATGGACGTCCTCTAACCCACAGGTGTCACACTCGAGGCCCGCTGGCCAAATCCGGCCCGCCACATCATTTCATCTGGCCTGTGAGAGCGTGAAAGACAAAATTTTACTGTGACTGCATGTTTGATTTGGTACTGATGTCAAAAAGCAGCTGGTTTATGTCAGAAAGTCAGGATTTAGCAAATATTTGCAAAAGATTTTACAACAAAAAGTTGATTAGCAACAAAAGCTAATCTTTTTTAAAATCATCTTAAATTTTTTTAATAAAATGGTGATTTTATTATAAAAGTGTCAATTTTACGATTAAAATGACCAGTTTTAGTGAAATTTGAGATTTTAGGACTAAATAATTAAAAAAGACCTTTTTGGTCCTTCGGTCTTAGGCCTTTTTTAAATGAGCTTTTATATAAGAAAAATATATGATTTTAAGTTTAGAAGCCTCAATTTGAATTTAATTGAATATTATATCTTATAAAAATGGCAAGTTTTATCATAAAATTGAGGCTTTTGTACTTGAATCGCTGTTTTTTTTTTCTTGTAAAATCACAAATGTAAAAGATGGTTTACTTTTTTTTTCTTATAAAACATCTTATTTCGTTGTAACGTTGCACACTTTGAAAGATCGAGATTCCCCAATGATGAAGACTTTTTATTGTTTAATCACATAACTTTTGTTTTTAACT
Organism: Arrhamphus sclerolepis; assembly: GCA_037176975.1. NCBI lineage: Eukaryota > Metazoa > Chordata > Actinopteri > Beloniformes > Hemiramphidae > Arrhamphus > Arrhamphus sclerolepis. The sequence goes on from JBAMYA010000020.1 coordinate 542,368, forward strand.
TTTTTTTTTAAACTTTTGTTTTATTGGAAAATATCAACTTTTTGCAACATTTTGACATAAAATGACAACTGATTTAAACTTTTTGCCCAAAAATCACAGATTTATGTAATTAAAAGAGTTCATATTACAAAGATTGGATTTTGAGAAAAACCGACAGACTTTTAGCTGTAAAATCTTTTTCAAACGTTTACTAAATCCTGACTTTCTGGCAATAACCAGCTGCTCTCCACCTCAGTTATTCCACTTTTGAACGTAAGAACTGACGTCAGAAATGTAAGTTTATGATTGTCTTTGTTTGCTCTCACAGGCCACATAAGATAAAGCGGCGAGGCCAGATTTGGCCCGCAGGCCTCAAGTTTGACATGTGGTTTCAATGTGTAGATGGTCCTTAGCTTCTTTTGTCCTCTTCTATTTATTTTTTAAATTTTTTGATGTTTTTCTTCTCTAAAAACCTGCAACGAGCCATCTCAGGGAAGACTTCATGGGTTCCACTTCTGCCAAACAAATGAGTCTTACTGTTTATATAAATATTTTACTCCCTTTTATTGATTGAGATCAATAAAACTCTGCTTCAACCACAGAGAGTGAGACGGCATGCATATATTATATGCTGAGTTACTACGTTGTATCATCCATTTTTTGTGCTTCTTCATTTTTTGTATAGAGTGTTAAAAAAAAAAATCTTACATTTGCAGCTTAGCAGGACATGACTCGACTTAATGGTTATTATTGAACTCTCCATGATCTATTAACTCAGCAGAAATGAATTTGGGGCTGCTGAACTTTGGTTCCCGATGGATGCGGTGAAATGAATCCTGTGATTCCACTAAAACTTTTATTCTTATACATGAAGTGTTGAGGAGCTGTGACACTCCGAGGTGGAGCGGTTGATGGAAACGTTTTAATACTGAGAAGAAATATGTTTTATGCATGAAGAACCATGAAGAGGAGTGATGAACAAGAGCTCCGCACATCTGATGGTGGAGCACTTGAATAATGACGTGACCGCGTAATTTCATCGTATACATCAACCAGTCGTGGTAGGCACATCCTAGCTGTGCTGATAAAGTGTCCTAATCAGAAATATAAAAGAAATATTGAAAAAGCACTGCAGGCTTGGTCATATTCAGTCTTTCTTTGTATCTTTTCTTTTTTTTTTTTACGGAGCATTTTTCCATTAAAAGCCGTAACCTTTGAAGTATTTTTCTTTGCCAGTTGGATGATGTTGGCTGCTTAAAATGACCATATTATGCTGTTATTCTGCCAACTAATTTTAATGTCTGTTAACTCTAAAGCTTTGCACCCATCATAACTTTTTTTTTTTTCAAACTCCTGGAGGTTTGCTCGTGGACAAAGCTAACGGGTCATGAATGTGCACAACTCCTTTAATGTTCAGAATTTTTCTTCCTCCGAATCGCTCCCTGGCGCATCGTCACTTATGGAGCAGAGATGATACGAGTGGGCTACATCTCTGCTTTTTATGTCAATCAGCATGTATATGCAGGTGCAAAGCAAAAAAACAGACACGGAGCGTTGTAAAAGGTTTGACACCAGAAATGATATATAGGACCTTCAAGGATCACAACCTGGGTGGACAACCCAGCACGTTTGCAGTAATATGGCTATTTCCAGCACTTTTTTTTGATGCCTGTAGGCCATTATAAGCACACACACACACACTCACACTAATAATAATAATAGTAATAAAAAATGCAATACATAAACACACACACACACACATACATATATATATATATATATATATATATATGTCTGTATGTATGTATGTATGTATGTGTATGTATGTATGTATATGTATATATACTGTACATACACACACACATACTTCTTTTGGCCATGAAAAACATTCATATGTTGCCTCGAATAAATGCTTCCTGCCTTATAATAGATCCCCCAGAACTTTGAAATCTGAATAAAACTAATAAAATGAAGCTAAGCTTAACCTTTAGGGTTAAAACATTAGCATTTTTCTTACTTTTCACTTTTTTTTTTTTTCCCAGTTTAAAAGACGTGCAGTACTACGGCTTCTTGGTCGACATTTTCACTAACATTACATAGTAGCATGATGTCATACGCACATACTGAAGCACCCGTAAAAAACATAGTGTAAACGTACTTATTAAGCCGCTAAATCTGACGTTGTAAAAAGCAGCGGCAAAAAACAGTAATGAATATAACATAATGAATATTAAAATACCCTGAAAGAATCAACGCTGTTAACCATTTTTAAGGAACTTTTTTGTTCTGCCCTAGAGAATGGTGCATTATTGAAGAGCTAGCATGCATCATATAATTTAACTACTCATACGTACTATTGTAGGCCACATGTGGACTAATAACCCCAGTTTTTTGGAAAACAGACAAGGAGCATTGTAAAAGGTTTGACACCACAAATGATATATAGGACCTTCAAGGATCACAACCTGGGTGGACAACCCGGTCAACTAGCTGCTGGAAAGCTACAGGGGGCCAAAAACACTCTTTTTGGGACATTTTCCTGGCGAACTTATGTAGATTCAAATATTTAGATACTACAATGGCATAAATAGTCATGCAACTATACAATTTGGAAGAGGCCATCTTTATACATAGGGGGAGGCAGGAAAAAAAGATTCTGGGCCTTGTTGCAACTCTATTTTAAGATATCACCCTCAACATCCCAAAAAAGGCAAAAAAATTCCCATGAAAATTAATTAATACCACATCACCCTTATTTTATCTTCTTTACACTGGCTGCCAATAAAACAACAAATTGATTTTAAAATTCTTGCACTGACTTTTAGAGCTTTTCACGGCCAGGCCCCAAAATATATTTGTCATCTTTTAGCCGTTTATGCCCCAGCTCGCACACTCCAGTCAACTGAACAGAACCTATTATCGGTCCCTAGAACCAGCCATAGAAAACGAGGAGATAACGCGTTTCAATCCATCGCCCCACGTTTTGGAAAGCTCTTCCTCTTTCTTTGCGCCTGACCAACTGTGTTGACTCTTTTAAAAGACAATTAAAGACCCTTTTATTTAGACAACCTTTTAGTTGACTGAACAACCTTTTCTAATCTATTTTTTTTATTTATTTTTATTTTTGTTTTAATCCATGTTTGTTTTAAATTTATTTTTTATTGTAAAGCACTTTGTGATTTCTTTTTGTGATAAGTGATCTAGAAATAAAGTTAGTTGATTGATTGATTGATATTTTTCAGCACTATATGCAGAGCATCTACGCCTATCATGCACTTAGAAAACGTCCTTAATTCATAAGCTTTCATTTGAGGCCTTTCTATCTCAAAGACTACACTTGCTGTGGCCAAAAGTCTTCTCTATATCCCAATTGAAGAATTGTCCTGAAAAAGAATTTCCAGTCAGTGTTTCACCCGACAAGGTTCAGTGCTATTTCTTTATTTCTTCTCCTATCATCTGTGCAAATCAGTGCCTCAGGGTTTATGAAAAATATCCTATATTGATAATTAAATTAAAAAATAAATTAAATCAACAATTAATTAACAATTAACATTCAACAATTCCTGGTAGCAAAACATGTATTTTCATTTACCTTTTCATAAATCCATCCATCCATCCATCTTCTTCCGCTTATCCGTAACCGGGTCGCGGGGGCAGCAGCCTGAGCAGTGACGCCCAGACTTCCCTCTCACCAGACACCTCCTCCAGCTCTTCCAGGAGGATCCCTAGGCGTTCCCAGGCCAGCCGAGCGACATAGTCCCACCAGCGTGTCCTGGGTCTTCTTCTGAGTCTCTGCCCAGTGGGACATGCCTGGAACACCTCCCGAGGTGGCGTCCAGGGGGCATCTGATTCAGATGCCCGAGCCACCTCAGCTGGCTTCCCTCGATGTGGAGGAGCAGCGGCTCAACTCCGAGCTCCTCCCGGGTTACAGAGCTCCTCACCCTATCTCTAAGGGAGCGCCCCGCCACCCTGCAGAGGAAGCTCATCTCAGCCGCTTCTATCCGGGATCGTGTTCTTTCGGTCATGACCCAAAGTTCATGACCACAGGTGAGGGTAGGAACGTAGATTGACCGGT
>JBAMYA010000020.1:546521-557406 GCA_037176975.1 Arrhamphus sclerolepis
AAGCAAAATAAAGCTATAACTTGATACTAGAGTCAACATTTGAAATCCATCTCATACAACATTAAAAATGATGGTTTTTGGCTATAGGAGTCTTTATTTCTTATGTTAAATTGTTCAACATATCCTGCTTATCTGTATCAAAAGTCACTGGTAGTGACAGCCAAAAGCTGTTTCACATAACTGTGGGGTCTTGGCTAAATTGTTTCTCCTGATTGATGTTGAATATGATTTTTGTTTTGTTTTTTTGTGAACCAGATCCAAAATTTAATACAAGACAAAGGTGGCTAGAAGATTTGCTGTCTTGCAGTTTATAACCTGTAAACTCTTTTGCCAGGTTGAGTTAGCATTGTGGGATACAGCAGGTCAAGAGGACTACGACAGACTGCGCCCACTCTCTTATCCAGATACTGATGTCATCCTTATGTGCTTCTCCATTGACAGCCCAGACAGTCTTGGTATGTAAAAACTGAGTCTGATAATGTTTATGGATCATGATGCGACATTCTTCTTTGGTATCTTTACTCCAAAAACTGAAAAATTATACAAAATTCAGAACAAAATTCTTAACTTTAGTATGCTGGTCAAAAGACTGTGTTGCGCTAAGGTCCAGTGACTTCTAAACTTTCACGGGCATACCATATATTTATTCTACATACAGTAGCCAATAAAAATGCAATATTCTGCTTTGTCACAAGTCACTGGTTAGAACAAATATGAAATCAAAGGAATCTTAAAAAATTATTAATCCTTATAATTCTACTAAACATAAATCAAGCAAAATGGGTAGAACAGCCCCAGTAATTTCATGATGGTCATAAATGAATCAAATGGCTGAACATGCACTTCTGTTCAGTTTGGTTTATTTTATATCACCAATCCACAACAAAAGCAATTTCAGGGCACTATACCAACAAAATAAACAAATTTATGACAAGCCCAACAATATACAGTCTGTTTCTTTATATAGATGCGGTTCAGATTTTCAGGGTTCACACACATCCTGGAAAATGATTGACCAATTTTCCAGTCCTGGAGAACATGTGGAAAATGAGGGAAAAAAAAAAAAAAAAGGGCCAAATGTCCTGGAAACGATTAAGTTGTCCTGGAAAATTATCCTCCTCCTGCCTTTTGAGCAAATTCAAATGGGTTGAAAGTTTTGCACATGCATGTCTGTTCTCTGATCTCCTGGTCAACATTAATGAACACTAATTAACATTAAGGCACAGCGCTACTCTGCTTCTAGCTGGTGCACCACCCCATGTGTCGTTAACAGCCAATCAAATTTGCATTTCCGCTTATAGAACAATTCTCCAACCCAGGGCTTCCAGTTGACTTTGTCGCTAGATTTAGCGACAAAGTCCCCCCCGTTAAGAACCTAGCGCCTAGAGTCAAAACTAGCGACTGAAAGTTGAACAGTGTCGCTAGTATTGGTCTGTGAGTGTGAGTTTTTTCTCTCCTGCAGCCATAGGCTGCTCCCTGTTCTCTGTTAAATGACAGGCAGAGGAGAGTTCTAGTGGGCGTTTGTTTACTGTCATGGTGATATGGATGCAGAGGTCACAAGTGTGGGTTGATTACGTCCATGCCAATTTAAACACCTGAGATTTGTTAGTTAGTGGGTTTTTTTTGTTTTGTTTTTTTTAAGACACAGGGGCTGAATGGGTGAATACTCTTTGTTGACTTCACACGAATAATTAGAAATCAAATCTCTTTGATCGCTGCGTTTTACTTTGGTTGGATTATGAGTTAATTTTTGCTTACTTCAGTAAAGTTTGAAACTGTAATCTGGATCTCAGCGAGTGTTTTTCCACATCACGGAAGTCGCCCGTTTTAGCCTATCAGTGGCTTTTAAGAAGTTTCAGAAGCCACCACAACAGTTAACAGGTGATCTTAATGGGCCACGCTTCATTCAGTATTTCACACTTGTTTTATTGTCTGCCAGTAGAAACAGAAAAAAGGTGAATGAAAATAACTTAAGGAGTTCTGTTGTATTAAAATACTGTGTATGTGCACAGATAGATGGGGTGAAGAAATTAGATAAATGACTTTTCATGTGGACTTAATTTCTAATGAAAGTAGTTGTCAACAGAGTGAGAAGGAAGAGAAGCACCCTGAAAATGAGAACTTTTAACTATTACATGTTCATTTCTTATTTCCACTGTTGTTAGCATAAATGCATGTGATTTAACATGGGTGAATTAGCATTACAGCTATCAATCAGTCAGTTTGATATTATTTTGTAACTTTTAAACAAATCAAATGCAATTCAAAAGGCTTGACAGGTTAATTAAACAACAAAAATGGGCAGTAATAGATGGAGAAAGTAAGAGAGAGGAGAAAGTTGATAGTTAAACATTGTAACTCCAGTTTTTCATGCTAATAAAGTGCTACACTGTAGTCTGTGGGTGTGTTTGCATTATTCTGTAATACATTTGTCATAATTATTTTTAATAGGTAAATTATGGCCATAGACTGCACTCCAGATTTCTGAGTCATAAACATGGGTACAATCTGGATAAATTCAATGCAAGTTACAACTGTAGAAAAGAACACTTCCAAAGAATGAGAGGGACAGGGGAATGTGTTAGTCTATGATGTGATAACTGGTCTCTGTAGCGACTGAAAATCTCCTGGAAAATAATATTAGGCAAAGAGTGGGAACCCTGATTTTGTATTGATTAAACTTCATGACATAATTTTGGGATTAAAAAATTAGAGACTGGCAATTTTCACAAGCCTCTAAACATTAAAAACAGAGCTGTAAATTGAATATTGATGCACAATACCATCATAGTATTTGTTAGATCTTGTACTAACATAGCTGTCTCTACTCTGACTACTGATGTATACTTATTCAGAGAACATACCTGAAAAGTGGACACCTGAAGTGAAACACTTCTGCCCTAATGTTCCCATCATACTGGTGGGAAATAAAAAGGACCTGCGTAATGACGAGCATACTCGGAGGGAGCTCGCTAAAATGAAGCAGGTAAAGCTTCAGATCTCATACAAACATGAACACACAACAACAATGTCAGTTTCATTAAAGCCTGCCTCTCTGCTCTCTTTAGGAACCTGTCAAACCAGAGGATGGACGGGACATGGCTAACAGGATTGGTGCCTTTGGATACATGGAGTGCTCTGCAAAAACAAAAGATGGTGTGAGAGAAGTGTTTGAGATGGCCACCAGGGCTGCACTACAGGCCAGACGGGGAAAGAAGAGCAGTAAATGTGTCCTACTGTAAATGGGGGCATGAGGACTGCTTCCTGCAGGGGGAAAGAGGGAGAATTAGGTCAATCCTACCCCCAGACACACCCACACAAAAGACTGTTCTCCCCCGTTTTTACTAAAAGTGTAATGCTTTTACTGTTTTGTCTTAAGCAAAAGTAGCCGGGTTAAGTCAGTATTCAGTTTTCGAGGTTATGGAAAATACTTTTTTGTACTTTTAACATGAGTAAAATTTGCCATAATGAAACCTCCTTTAACACATTGTATGTAATCAAAAAGGTCAGCCAGGGGACCTGGTGTGTCATTCCTGCCAACTACAATTAAGTGCTTAAGCCCTGCCTGCTGATCTGAGGAATGTGTCTACAGGCAACTAGGGTGACATACCTGCACACTGTGACCTGTAGTTCTTCAGTTATTCCAACAAACTGAAACACACTTAAAGTGTGTATGTACAAACCTTAGTTGCATCATGACCGTGTGCACAGTGAGACTGGAAACTCATTTTGCTAAAAAAAACAAAAACCAAAAAAACTCAAGTGTTTTGTGTTAATAAATTACTTTGCAAGAATCTTTGTAATTTCCCTGATTTGAATGAGAAACGCTGAATGACAACCATTGAATTGTAAAACTAAAATGTGTGCAGGGTTCAGGCACAAGATATATATTTTTTGGTTCAAACTTAGCTTGAATGGCCAGTTTGGGGTCTATTGGCATATGTGTTTCAGTGTTTGGCTCAAGGTCATGGGTCAGCCATAGTGCAAGATAAAGTGCACTTAGAAGATACGGTGGGCATTACAGATTAATACAAGCCACTCTGGTTGTTTGTTTTTGGAGCCTGACAGATGATGGATTTTTTTTTTTTAATGAAATATTTCAATGATCCCTTGAACTAGTTCATAAAATACCAATTATGTGTATCAGTCAGGACATCTACAGTTGGAATAAAATTGTCAGTGCTCCCTGGTGGAATCACTAGTGTCTGTTTGATTTATCCTCTAACAATTTCTCAGTCCTATGCTAACGTTCAAAATTCTCAACATGTCACTTGCAGACCATCTTTGACTTCAATAATAATAAAAACACTAGTTAGACTTGCATTAAACACAATTCAGGTCTACAAACAGAAAAAGTGCTTTATTCAACATAAAATGCTGATGAGTTCAACTAGAAACCCACAGTTCTTTGGTATGTTAACTGTCTCTTCAGTATCAAATGACTTATCCACGCCACTGAATCGACGTTATTCCCTTCCATCCCACAGTTTACTTCAAGTATTAAGTTGAAAGTTGTAATATAATTTTACATGTGCACATCTCCGATTGCCATCACACACTCAAAAAATAGCTTTTAACAGTCCATGTAACGGATGTTAATTGAGCAATGTACCAAGCATTGTGATATTTCAGAAAATATAATCTTGCAACTCCAATGGATATGATTAACTTTCATAAATGCAACCCTATACAACAATGCAATTAACCCGACTCAAGGAAACATGGAAACATTTTGTTTAAACCTATTTGTCAATTTCGTTTACATGGATGAATACTAAAGTATTACCTCTCAGTATAATACAACTGAACAGAAAACTGAATCCTCAAACAGGATCAATAATCTGACATGGTATACAAACCTATTTCAGGATTATTTGAGTGCATTATATTTAGTAACATGTAGCAACAAACATTGTCAAATAACCTTTGGTGGAGTGAACACATTTAGTAATCATTATTTACAGTGAGGGGAAAAAAAACAAAACACACTGGATAATGGCAATCATGTCCACTGAGAAGAACTAAAGCAACTGAAAACACAGGATGTGCATGCTTGGACGAAATTCTGACAGGCCATATTAGAAAACATTGGAAGGTGACAGAAATCTTCCACTTGGGTCAAGTTGTTTTTGGACACAGTTTGTATCACTGGTGTGAAACTGTTGTCGACTGATGACTTGATTCAAACACACTACTTCGACTTTAAGAACCAACCAGCTAGTCAGTCATTTTTCTTGGGTGGAAATCCTGAGTGGGCCAGAAACAGTGGAAGTAGAGCCAGTGCGCCCAGAGCCATCGCCACTAATGGTCGGTAAAAAAGCCAACCTACTCCTATAACAAGAAGTGATAGCGAGCAGGAGATGCACAGGGCGAAGATCTTCAGGCCGACAGACACGAGCTCTCTGAGGATAGGAACCCAATCCACTGCAAGCAGATGACAGGGAGTATGAGTGCTAAATGCAGAGAAGTATGAAATTATGCATGATATGGCTTTACATCATCAGCATCAACCGACCCAGTGTGTAGATGATGCGCGTGGTCAGCTGAATACTAAGAAACATGAGGGCCCATCCTGCAACCCTGAGTCCCCATGTCTTCATGCTGTTGTATTGGTGTTCTTTAGCAAACACCTCCTGAAAGTAACAAATGTCCATCACATAGCAAATGAAAACCATCTGGAAAATATGCAGCAACAAATGTTACCAACTAAACACTGGCTATTTTATTAAATATGGAGGATTTTCCCCAAAACGTAAGAGTTGAAAAACCAAATCTGTCTAATGAAAGTAAAACACAGATGCGCACCTCTGCAGAGAGCTCCTCTAGATAGAGGATCTCCAGGATGTCTCCTGATTTGGTTTTAAAGGGCATCAGCTGTTCTCCTCTTTGCATGGCTACAATACTAACCTGAAAACAGAAACAGTTTGTGTTTTTACCCAACATTTAAACCTCAAAACAGTACATGCATTGTAGTAACTAACTGTTTAATTAGTGCCAGGACAGTTAATTAAGTTATTCCAAATTAAATCTAGGTGAAAGGGTTATTTTTAATTCATAAATTAGTTGTTGTTTTTTTTAAAGCAAACGCTAAACAGCTCATGCTGCACAAATGCAATGATGATCAACCTTTCTTCCTCTGATGTCACATAAACTGAACATTTCTATTTGGCAACTTTCTCTGGTATTCTGACATACTTGTTAATCTGTTGCATTATTATTTATTTATTTATTGAATTAGTGCAGTTTAACAACTTGTCAACAAATTGCACGAAACATTCTGCCTTCATGGTTCCCATAGGAATGTGACGCAAAGCACAGCACATGAGCTGTAAATTTATATCACGTGTTAATTCCACATCGATTTCACTTTAAAGAACTTTAAAGATGAACTTTGTAATGCTGAATGTCTGTCAAGTCATTCATCAATCCCAGTGTTTATTCAACATCTATCAAGCCCTTTCACTTGGTTAAAATATAAGACGTCAACATTTAGTAATTCTGCCTGATATGTCAGAGCTGTCCCATCTAAAATAAGACCATAAAAATGAATTTTACAGTTTAATCTGAAACTCTGATTCCTACACTCCAAGTATGGGGCCACTCAGATGTAATTTGAGTAAAATTAATACTGGAACAGGTATTTTGAAAGACTTACAGTATGAGGTGGGCCAAGGTGAGAGTTCTCACCACTCAGTCCAGCGAAGGAGAAACTCACACGAACATCCCCCACCTTATAAATGTTAAGACACATAATAAATAACTCAACAGGTCTGAGTTATGAAAGCAACAACAAATAAATATGCGAGCAGGCAAAATATTGGCGCTTACCTCTGGTCTCTGTGGGTATTGAGTGTGATAGAAATAGTCATCACGAATGGAAAGAAAAGGGTCCAAATCAAAGATCGGAAAATTCCTTAAACTTAGAGTCTGAAAGTTATTGATCTGCTCCACCAGACCTATGGATGAGCAACAAAACAGATGCTGGAGTATAAATGAATTATGACCACATCATTTGTTTAACATGGTTATTTGGATGTAGACTAATACCTTTGGACAGAATGACGGGTCCAACTCGTACTTCAGGAGCCACCACTGTCACACCCTCAACTGGCATGGCACTGAGAGAGAAAGAATGAAGATATACTGCACACATGAAGAGCACACAAAGAAATGACCATCTTCAAAACATGAAGTACCTTGGGTTCTGGTGACCTATCTCCTTGTCAAAGTTCCTACTGTTGACCAACTCAGATTTCCACTCCGTGTCTACGGGAACAGTATCATACTGCTTCACATGAAAAGGGCACAGCCAACAAGCTACACAGCTCCGACCAGAGTCAGGCAGATCATGCTAATAACAAAGACAGCAGTTCGGCAAAAAAGAAGTAACTCACTGTAGGTATACGTTGTTTCTGTTTTGGTTTCGCCATTCTCTTGGTAGTCCCTGAAATGAATTTCAAAATCTCATGTTTTCAGTTTAATAATGCTGTAGTCTAATAAATACAGGGTGATCTTTTAGAACTGAGCCTTACGCTGAGTGCAGACATGCAGACATGCAGACACAGACTTACTTGCTTTCATGGTACTCCACCCACTGATACATCTCCACCTGCCTCTTCAGCTTCACTGCCTGCACCACCACTTTGTAGTTGGGGTCATGCAGGGGCTGTGCAAACACAGGTGCACAACTGTGACTGCTCAAATTGAATTAAATACTTGTAAAAGTGTGGTAGACTCATCTGATTTTAACAGAACACTAAAAACAAGGCAACAATGCACTAAGAAAAATTATTTACTAAACAGCTATGAAAACTGCTACTAGCTTTTTCCTATTTTCGCCATGTGGGTACACCAAAATACTGCAAATGGTTTTACACTCCACTGAGGTTGTGTATGGATGCCAGAATCCAAAGTTTGAATCCAGCCACCATGTTAACCTGGGTAAACTCCTCTGGGACTCCCATCTATTATTGGGATCTTTCTGTGGTCTGCGTGAGCATATACTCTGAGTGTGGGGTTATTCAGTCACTTTGGACCAAACAATGAGACCTTTCTCCTCATGTACGGACAACAGACTTCTCACTCTCAATGCTCAGGACCTTGTGGCCAAGTCATTGGTTGCTCTTGCTTAGACCACTGCATAACTACATAGAGGAAGTTTTCCTCACCCATTTTGAAGATGAAAAGCAGGTTTTTTTTTCTTTCTTACAAATTCCAGAACTCAGCAAACTCTATACACTATGTGTTGACAGATGCCATTGTATGAAATGATAAATCTGACTTCCTTTACCAATAAGTGGTTATAATGTGGCCGACTGGTGTGTGTACAGAAAACTAATCCCTGCTGACAAGTGGCAATGTCACGACCCCTGCATGAGTGTAGGAGATGTTGGTTTGAGTAATGCTTTGATGACAGCCTACCTGCACCGTACGCAGCTGCGCAGACAGATGAACTAAACGGTTGTTGTTCTGCAGGTCGAGGCTCGCATAAGGCCCCAGTGATACGACCTGAGAGAGGCCTTCATCTAGTGAGGATGCTGTTTGCAGAGCTCGCCCCTATAGAGAAGGATAGTCACAAAGTTCTGTGAGCCTGGTATTTTAGTTATTTATATATGTATATAAAAATAACTACTGGACAAAGACACCATTAGCATGAGATTTGCTTTTATGTGAAGCTCTGGAAAGCAGCTGCTTCCACACACCTCGTTGGTAAAGAGGACATAAATTGAGAGGAAAAACAGCCCAACACCAACAATAGTTCCTCCTGTAGTTTCACTTAATCGCTCCAGAAATCCAGGGTTGGACTTCACAAACACGCGCCTGTGCTGGTCTGGGTCTTTATCTGAAAACTAAGACAAACAGGAATACAAAACAGTGTTAAAATAAAGATAACACTCCTTTCAACCAATGCCATTTTAGCCAGTCTAAATGATTCCATTCACACACTTTCATTAAGCACAGAAGCAAGAGTTGTAGGCCAATACATTACAGCATTTAATTATGAAATGATTAATTAAATAACGATGTGTTGCAATAGTAGTCCAAAACACTGAATAGCTCAATCAAACTTTGTTATTTCTAAAAGAAATACGTAGCTATCAACATGCAGAACATCTGCTAATAGCTCCAGTTATTGTCTGTCTGGGATGGGCGTGACCAAGTGACACTTTAGTACTTCCTAAAGTGATTAAACTCAGCAGTAAGCCGTGACTCATTACAGTAAAAAATAAATAAATAAATACTGTCAGCACATTTATTTTTACCGACTTGAAACTGATAGGCTGACAGTGAGACAAAGAGGAGCATAACTCGAAAGTTGAACTCTAAAGCAAAACTGAAGGCGAATAAGGCGATATTTGGAGTGTTAACGCTGCACAAAGTACATACCAAACATTTATAGAGTTGTTAAACAAGTCAGACTTATATGAAGCTAATGCGCACTCACTGTTTGTCCCAAAGACATTTTTTTCTGACGTTCAAAGAAGATGTTAGCGAACTTGCAGGCGGACAAATCGCTTCCTCACACGGCTCGCTTTCACTTTCACGCGGAGTATCCCGAGACATGTACGAGAAAGGCGGAGTCACTGAATCTTCCTTGGCATTGAACCGCCAGCGTACCCTGGTAATATTAACGAGCGCCACCACTGAGGCGGGTCTGGTTCCGAAAAGGATCACGGGTAATGAAGTCTTTATTTCAGGCCAGCCAGAACTGAACAGTATAGTATGGTAGATCGCAATTATATAAGTAAAGTTATTACCTCAGAATAAAACAAAATACGTATTTCCTTTTTTTTCTTTCTTTCTTAATACAGCTATCTATGTGTGTGTGTGTGTGTTCGATATGTTTTATGTGATTTTGACTGAACATCTTTTGCCTCAATACACATTACTTTTGTGAAGAGTACTGTCGCTCTTGCAGTAAAATAACCCAACGCCATGATATTCCTACCCCCATATCGTCACATGAAAGTTTTCTCCTTGCTACCTGAAATTGAAAAAAAAAAATCATTATGATCAGTTCAATTTTAGTCTCATCAGACCACAGCACACATCTCCAAAAATAATAATCTTTGTCCTAAAGTGTAGCAGCAAAGTGCAATCTGGTTTCTGGCAGTTTGGAGCAGTAGAGTGTTATATGTTTTTTCTCTCACTGTGTGGCATTTTAGCTTGTGTTGTATAGAACAATGGTTAATGACACCCCCTTCAGGTGAAAGGCTTTTACCTAGAACAAAGTACTTTTCAACAAAATGCATTCTTTTATCAGACCTAGAACACAATTTCACTTAATATAGTTTCATAATTGATTGCACCATATTTATTTAATACCTCCTGAAGACCTCTTTGTCAATCTCTTTCTCACTGGCACACACACGTGCACACACACAAAATGCATAGATGTGTCAGTCTTAAGAAGATTATTGCAAAGGGGAACACAAAGCAATTAGTGACACTTATCATCATCTCGACGTGTGCGTGTGTGTGTAAGGAAAAGCACTGGGTCTTTGTGAACACTGAGACGCAAGTGAGAACACCGTCAGGATGCAGGAGTATGACATTATTGTGCTCGGAACTGGACTTAAGGTAAGAAAACTTGTGTTTATTGTTAAATATGCAAAATACTAGGTTTGAAAAGTATATGACATTTAGCATACAGATAGAAACCTTTTTCATTTAAAGACTGAAGAGATTAAGCAAGACGAACCAAGCAAACGGATGTTTAAGCTGCATTATATATGACACATGCTTAATTTTCATGCAAACGTCACACCTATTGTTATACTATTTTATACAAACTGAGTTCTACTCAGTTCTTGAAGAAATCCACAAGGCTGTCAATGCAAGAACTATTTCTCATATGCCTCAGATATTAAGGTCATGGAATTTC
>JBAMYA010000020.1:557506-574138 GCA_037176975.1 Arrhamphus sclerolepis
AGGAAGTGTAACTTTTTTTTTTTTTTTTAAACTTGTTTCTTCAGCTTTTCTCTTTGGCAAGATAGTGATATCTTCATCTTCAGGCAAATTGACCCAAAGCTTTCCCTGCCATGTGAAAATGTTGAATTCTTTATTAGCCTATATATACAATATTAAAGGTTGTATTCTTTAATTATATTCCTCCTAAAACAGGCCAATTCTATGTCATCAAGTTGATTATATTCATTGCCCAATATCACATATAAAAATTAACATTTTCTAAGCACAAATCTTTCTTTTGGATATTTGAAAATGAAGATAAACTTTACATTTCTACAATTAATTATCGAACAAAGAAGAAAGCAATCAAAACCATGTTTCACTCAGTTTACTCTTTTTCTCAGTTGCACTAAGTTTCTGCAATTTCTTGCACCTGGTATCACTGCAATACCTCTGTTGTAAATATTGTCCCTTATTTTTTTTTAATTAGATTATTTACTTCTTTTTTTAGGCTCTTTATTTTTATTTTTTTCCTATTGCATTTTTACGTTGGCTAAGTGTTGGGAGACAAACAAAGTAAGAATTTCATTACACTTTGTGTAACACCACTGTGTTTTCATCGTGTAGATGGCAATAAACATCTCTAATTTTCACTGTTGTCAAATCACTGGACATTATTTTTATAGTTCCTTAAAAATAAAATAAAAAGGTAGTGATATGACTCTGCATTTGATTAAAATGCCTGGTGGGTGTTTCTGGTGTGAAACTGCGCCCCCTGTGGTGTTTACTGGGAACATCCAGGTCAGATGACCCGGACTGCATTGTAAATATGCGATACACCGTGGCCATGCCTTCATTTGCTCTTTAAATCACCCCAGCTGAGCGGACCTTTCCGTTAGCGCCTCCCTTTCTTCAGATATCATTTTGTCTGGCGGTTTGCGTTAGCTTCGCCGGTTCAAAGTGTTGCTGAAGTATGTACCGGTCTCTGTACGCCTTCCGATCCACGGAGCCCAACTCGCTGCACTTCGCGGCCGGGGAAAGCTTCCTAATCCTGGAGAGGAGCAACAAACACTGGTGGCTGGGGTCCCGCAGCAGCACCGGGGAAACCGGCTACATTCCTGCCTCATACATCGAAAAAATACAGGTAAACACGTATAATTTCGTCTCCGGTGCTTCTGCATTTTTTAAAAATCTCATTGACCAAATAGATGAAGGGGTGACTATGATCGCTGCATCCTGCCTGTGAAGTGAAATCTGGTGAATACGCAGTAACGGTGAGGGGAGAGTTGATGGGATCGGCAGAGACAGATCCAGAGCGCAGGCCATGTTGAGGCTGACTGTCCGGGTAGAAAATGCATGATTGCGCAGGAAGCCATAAATTATTGGATGGTTGGATCATGTTGGACCTTTCAGCAATGCAGAGACAGCGGAGATGACAGGAGGGGAGTCAGAACAGGACGACGGGACCTGAGGGCGCAGAGGACAGTATCAGCTGAAAATGATAAGAGAATTGGCAGAGTCAGTAATTTGTATCTGTTTCGTGACCCAAAATATTGGTTTGGTACTGCTGTCTTTTGAATCACTTTGTGTCCTCCCAGTCACACCCAGGTGAGTTTGGTAATGTGGAGACTTTAGTTTCCTAAGATGCAGACTTCAGTGAACTAGTCAGAGCTTGTGCGTTGTCATGTGTATATCAGAGACTGATGTGCGCTGGCAGGAGAGGAATGCTCTCTGCTGTACTTAATGGCATTGGCAGTGGAGCTTTAATGAGCCTGGATGTGAGACTTCATTGCGCACGTGTGACTCTAGTTAAAAGGCTGTTGTAGTTAGATAACTGTCCTAGTTTGTTTCTGCCTTCAGTCACAAGTGTCCCCGAGCCATGTCCTCTTAAGTTTAAAATTTAATAATTCTGCATGCTGCCATGTGAATGAATATTTGATCTCTTGCTCCCTTCTTTTTCTCTCTCTCTCTCTGTTTCTGTGGCAGGCCCCAGAGCAGGATGAGGTGCTGTTGTCCATCGACAGAGCAATCGAGGGAATCCACAATGTGGCCTTAAAAAATGGAGGCAAATATAATCTAGAGCAGCGAGATGTTCTTCAGTGAGTCAAAGCGAACATTAGAAATGTCATGTAGTGCAGTGATGCTGACGTTCCCTTTCTGAATCATTCTTTTTCTATTTGACAGAAAGCTGATCCACCACAGAAAAGAAACCCTCGCTCGACGAAGTTCCTCTTCCATCGGACAAAAACAAGGCCTCCCTTCTTCCAGCAGTGAAATATCTCTAAGTCAAACCCCTCCTCCACCCAATGGCCTTAACCGTGACTATGGACGGCAGGGAAGCGTGCCATTATCAGGAAGCATGGACAGTATGCAAGGAGACCAGGGTTTCTACCAGGTAACGCCCAGCTTGAAAATCACTGCTTGTCAAATAGTGTTTTCTGGTTCTGTGACCAGATAACCATGTGTGTGCCTCTGTGCATCTGCCCTGTCAGGCCTTTCTGCAAGTTAATAACAAAGTAGTTATTCAGAGCAAAATAAAGAGATGTTGTGTGCTCTAAAGAACACCTTTAATACACCAGAAATGTTGTTAGTCTTAATTTTGGTCAAATTCGTCAACACAATAACATGAGTTAGGACTGCTCATGTTTGTTGCACAGCTGGAGTTGGCTTTACAGGATGTTCATTTTCTTTTTTTTTTAGTGTTTTTGTTTTTTCTTAACGTAAATTGAGAAAGAACTTATTGAATATAAAAATACTGCAATGTTTGACCAAGGATATGGTGTGTGTGTGTGTGTGTCCAGGTGCCATGTCAGGTTCGGCGTGCTGCTCCAATTGCTCCACCACCTCCTGAAAAACAAAGAAACACTCGGCGTCCAGGTTAGTTTAAATTCTCCACACATCAGCTGCAAACACTCTGCAGCACAGTGATTTTTTTTTCTTTTGCTGATGCTGCTTACTGCAGTTCTGTACTTCACAAACACTCTATTCTTAGTCAGGTCGCCTCATTCGTTTCCTCTCCTCTCTGTAACCGGAGCTTTCTCCCTCTGCAGAGCCAGAGGTCCCCTCCAGAGTGTCCTCTCTTCCTACGTCCCCTGCTCCCTCCCTCTCAGTCAGCACCACCTCTATAGACTCTGGCTCCTCCCACTCTCTGGTCTCTTCTGATGTCAGTCTGCCAAGTGTTTCTAGCACCCCACCTCCTCCTGTGCCATCCCGTGTGAAGCCCCCTGCCCCACCTCCAGACGTGCAGCCATCTGACTCTCCCCCTCTGCCAGCTCCTGCAAAGAAAAGCCCGGCACCACAGCCTCCCCAGCTCGCTGCTCCCATCCAGCTCACTGTGGAGGAACCCCCAGAGACCGAATGGCCAGTTGCACCCCCGTCTGTTGCCGAAAGCCCTCCTGGCAGCCCCACCACCTCTGAGCCGGTTCCCATGACTATTGGAGCTGAACTGATCGAGCTGGTACGGAAGAACACGGGTTTGAGCTATGAGCTGTCCCGGGTCGCTGTCGGCGTGGTGATCGGCCATCTGCAGACCACTTTACCTCAAACCTCATCTGCTCTTGAGCAGGTTCTGCTTTCACTTGTGGAAAGCAAGGTCAGTTTTGTTTTCATTACACCATGTGGTTTCAGAGTCCTGTAGTCAGACCAGTTTAGAGTTACAGCTCAGTCTGCATTTAGCTGACATTTCCTCCAGTTATTTAAAAAAAAGAAACCAGTACAGCTTATACAGTACAACTTCCTCTTTTTTTAGTTAAATTTTTACAGCATCACATCAAGCTCGACTGCTTCTTCGTATTTAATGTCACCTCAAATCACAGTTACTGGCAGCTTTTGGCTTCGTCCCTTATTTACATAGCGATGTGTATGTTTACCCGCTGTCTTTGAGATTTCTGTCTGAAAAACATCCCCAAGTTCAGTCAACACCTCCACCACTGTGAGCTTAAACTGAGCACACTCTTGTAAGAACAGCCTGGATTGGCTCTCGTTTTAAAGGGTCAGAGTCACAGCCTCTAAAGAGCGTCACCCTCATAGAATTATACCAGGACCCATGGAGATACGTCTGGCTCTGAGCTGCACCTACTCTGCTTCCTCGAGTAACCCTCCCCTCTAATTTGCCCCGTGCAGTGAAACTAACAGCCAGGCCCGTTAACGGAAGCGTCCATCATTAATCTGGGCTCCTGTTAGTTGCCGGGTTTCTATTCGGTGGTCTACACGAGGGCTCCAAGGGTCTGTATAAAGACTTACCATAACTTTATCAACCTTATTTGAAGCCATGTTCTCATTTAATCACAGTACACCACCTCAACCCAAATTAAGTTCATGAAGGAATGTGCACAAATACTTTTCACTGCCGGATTATATTTATTAAGCAATTTAGCAGGAGAAAAGCAAGCGGGTTGATTAAATCTTTAATGACCATGAGCGCAGCAATTAAAAATTCAATCAAGAAGAAACAGGAGTTTTCCAGTTTCTATGAGGAATCAAATTATAACTCTTCCACTCTGTCCCTGCAGAAGGCTGAATTTTTGAGTCCTCATTGGATTTTTGGGGTGAAGAGAAGAGGACAGTAGCTGATGATAACATTTCCTTCTTGCAATTGATGATTCATGTGTATTATGAAGCTGAAAAGTAAAAAAAAAGAAAAAAAAAAAAAAGAAGTAAAAACAACTTTAAACTTAAAAATAATAATTGTCGTCATCCCCCGGCTTGCGTCTGAACCCTAACGTTGAGATGAAGTTAGTTACTAAAGAGTCTTATTGTTTGTGAATGAAAAAGTGAGTGAATACCTCACCAGTGTTTGACAGGTTTAAAACAAATGCACCGTGTGATGAATATCAATGAGTAAGTAAATAAATGAGTATTAAGCTTAGTCAGTGAATCAGATATTAATATCTCTGTGATGTAAATGCAGTTTGTTGCACTGCCCTCTGGTGGCCAAAGTTTTATTTATGACGGTCAGAATTGGAAAGAAAAAAGAAAGAAAATGTTTTTATTTGATAAAGGAAGTGGATTTCTTTCTTTTCTTTTTTTTTTTTTTTTTAAAATGTCAATAGAAAATAACATAAGTTATGCATATTTAGGTGTGCGATGATGTTTGATGCCTCTGCAGGACTTGAGTGCAGCGCTGCCACAGGGTCAGGTGTGTCACGATGAACAGCGCCTGGAAGTGATCTTCAGTGACCTCGCCCGTCACCGTGACGACTCTCAGCAGCGCAGCTGGGCGCTGCATGAAGACCACGCTCTCATTGCCTGCTATCTGGAGGAGCTGCTGAAGATATTGGTAATTATGTAGATGATTAAAAAAAAAAAAATGTGACTCATAACCATAAATATTTGTTTATGAATAAATATGATGTAAACTGCAGTGTGGTTCAGTGACCTGATCACTTTATTGTGTCTTGCTTATGAAGCATGATGTCATAAAGGATTTTATTATTTTGCCACAATTCAGAAAAAAAGATTATTCATCTGGTACTATGAAAAAGTTTCTTAACCCTCAAAATGTTAAATATCTACAGAGAAGAAACGCAAAACTTTTTCATGTCAGAGACTGTTTTCAGTGATGGAATGGATTTTACGTTACATAATTTACCACATTAGAGTTACCATAGGGATTCTAATGAGATCATTTTGTGTAAATCTGGATGTGACTCCGAGACACATCCAGATGTTGTGTTGTAAATACCAGATGTGTCTGATGGGATCAGAGCAGCACAGACAAATCCAGCAGTGAGCTTTAGAGCTGAATCTGTTAAACCCTCCAGACTGCTGAGTATTCTGTTCGCTGACTAACGGGCAGATCAGGGATGGCAGGTTTCAGATGAGTTGTTAATGGGCTCCAGATGTTGTGTTACATTCAAAGAAAAGATTGCGGTTGCACAGTTAAGACGTTGCTGTTTGTCTCCTCAGACTGACGCAGATCCGGAGGTGTGTAAGAGGATGTGCAGGGACAACCACTATGATAATGTGCTCTCCCTGGTTTCATATTACCAGATGGTAAGCTAAACATTTATTTTTCACTTTAAAAAAAAACAACAAAAACAACTAACCTAAGTATCAACCTTTTGCAGAGTAAAGCTGTCATTGTGATGAATAGCTGCATTTGTATTTTTTGGTTGACCATATTCTCTCTAATGGATTATTTTATCTGAAGCATCACGTGTAGCCAGACTGAGCTCAGCTGGAGGTGAATCTGTGTTCAACTCTGTTGCCTTCATGCAGGAGCATCGTGTGTCTTTGCGGTTGCTTCTGCTCAAAGTGTTTGGAGCGATGTGCAGCCTGGATGCTGCTCTCATCTCCACCCTCCTTAATTCTATCCTGCCCATGGAGCTGGCCAGGGACCTTCAGACGGACACACAGGGTGGGAATATTTCTTTTTCACTGTTTTTAAAGGCATCCGCGTTTTCCCAAATGTTAGATTTTTCATGCATTCATGCGTGTGGTGATGAGCCGTCTTCACTGACGGCCGTTTTCTCAGGTTTTCTTCAGTCCATGCAGTGATTCCAACAGCAGAATAGGCCAGAAATTAAAGGATGGATGCTATCATTAGGTGAAGACTGCCTTTTGGTGATTCCAATCTGGCTCTTTCTGGAGCCATAAAAGAAAATATGAATTAATAATTGAACAGAAGGGTGGAGCTGGAGTTTATGACTTTGCTAGATTAAACAGTCAACAAGTACCATTTTAGATTCCTGCACATGGTTTCTAATGAACCCCCCAGAGATGCATGTAAGATTAGATGTTTTTCGAGATTCTCAGATTTTTTTTATTTTTATTTTTTAAGATCGTCATGTGGAAGAGAAAATCCCCAAAGTGGAATTTTACAAACATTATCTTTAAATTGTAGGACTATTTGCTCACACGTGTCTTTCACAAAGTTGTGGATCCTCTACATCTTTACTGTGAAACATTTGCTTTGTTTTTTTCTCAGCTTTTCTTTTTTAGAGTTTAAACCAGAGGTTTACATCCACTGTGTAAAAAGACACAAAACCATTTTGTTTTGTTTTGTTTTCTTACTGTCTGACATTAATTCAAACTAAACTTTTTCTCATCCTAAAGATTATAAAGAAAGTCCGTTCCTTCTGACAGAACTGATGGAACTCAGTCAGGTTTGTGGGCCATCTTGCTCGCACACGTTTTTTTGAGCTCCGCCCACAAATTGGAGATCAGAGCTTTGTGATGGCCGTTCCAAAACATTGATTTTGTTGCCCTTAAGCCACTTTGTGACTAATCTGGCGGTACGCTGTAGGTCGTAGAACCATTTTTGTCCAAGTGTTAACTTCCTGGCTGATGCCTTCATACGTTGCTTCAATATTTCTACATAATCTTATTTCCTCATGATGCCATTTCCGTATTTTGTGAGGTAAATAAGACCCTCCTGCAAGCAAAACACCCCCACAACATGATGCTGCCACCACTGTGCTTCACAGTTAGGATGGTGTTCTCAGGCTTGCAAGCTTCTTCCTTTTTCCTCTAAATTTAATGATGGTCATCATGACCAAAGAATTCCATTTTAGTTTCATCAGACCAGAGGACATATCTCCAAAAATTAAGACCTTCATCCCAGTGTGCATTTGAAAACTGTAATCTGACTTCTTTTTTTTTTTAATGCGGCTTTTGGAGTAATGGCTTCTTCCTGGCTTAGTGGTGTTTTGAGCTCATGTCATGTTCATCCTGAGAAACGACATCAGTTAGTGAGGTCATTCGTTCTGTACAAAATCAGGTGGCCCTTATTTAAGGACAAAAGCAGAAAATGTTGTCCATGCTGGTTTAGTGCACTTCACTGAAAATCTAAGTGCAATGGGGTTTTTTTCAGAAGAACAACATACTTTGATCAAGAAGAGAGACAAACATATAAAGAAGGGCAGAAAAAAATTGTTTTACCTTAGCAGACAATCTCAAATGCTTTCATTTTATTGCAAAGACTCAGCCAATGAGCAGCTCCATGGCGATCAAAGAAGATCTTTATTTACCTGTGAGTACTGTAACAATTAGAAAACACCTATGTGAAGCCAAGCGATCGACATGTTCTGAAGAGGTTAAAGTCCAAACTGAGCCATGAGTGCATACCAGGGACTGTGGTTCAGTTTGAATGCATCAAAACATTTGAAGAGGTCATATTTGATGAAGATGAAATGCCTTTGAAATGCTTTTGAAACCACCCCAAACACACCAGTAAGCCAGCAGCATCTTGGTTCCAGACCAGTAAGATTTACTTATGGAGCAGCCAGCCCAGTCCCTAGAAAACTTGTAAGGTGACATCAAAAACTACCATTTCTGAGGAAAAACCAAGAAATGCAGAAGAATGTTGGAATGTCGTCCAGTCGTACTGGGCTGGAATACCTGTTCACAGGTGCCAGAAGCTGGGCGACTCTATGAACACAGATGTGGAGCAGTTCTCAGAAACAGTGGTTACACAAGTATTCCTCAGTTTGGCGAGAACTAGAAGTAAATGCTAATCAGTGACAAATTTGAAAACCTTTTGGTTTAATTTGGTATAAAATGTGCAGTATTCCCAGTGTTTTAGTGTGTTTGGAAATAAAAGCTATTGTAAGGATTTTGAGCGTCACTCAACTTATTTTTATTTAAACACATTGCTATTATTCAGAACACAACTATATAATTTTGGCTGGATCTTTGACAAGTTTTTTTTTTTCTTTTTTTTTTTTTATGTGTGTGTTTTTCCACCAGAACACCAGAAGATGTGTTACACAGCTTTGGTACTAACTATGATATTTTCAATGGGCGAACAGGTGCCATATCATCACTACGGTATGACAAATCTCATTATAATTTATTATCTTATAAATCTGCTGTCTCATGACACATTTTTAGTTGCATATGAGCATTTGCACTTTGTTGGTGAGCCGTGCTTTGAGTTTTATGAGTGTGTGTTCAGGAAGTAAAGCCATAATCCTGACCCTCCCTGCTTTCAGAACATTTGAATGCTGACTTTGTTCGGTTTCTGCTGGCCGTGGTGGAGGAAGGGCTTCCCTCTGATTCTACAGAGCAGCTGCCTGACATCTTCCTCAACCTCCTGCTGGCTTTTAACCTGCACCACACAGGTGAGAATCCCCTCCTTGGATATTTGTTCTCAGCAGTTTGAGAAATGAAAGCAGGAAAAGGTTTTTACTTTTCTTCTTTTACTTGTTTCTTTCTTTTAAATGAACGAATGTAAGTTAGTTTGTGTAAGATTTTCCAGAACTTTTACTGATTGATACTGATACAGAGTCTTATCTGTGTTTTGTTCTGTGTAAACAGCGCCCAGCAATAACGTGATCATGCAGGAGCTGAAGCAGAAAAATGTGAAGATCCTGTCGGAGAAAGTGCTGCTGCTCCTCAACAGAGGCGGTAAAATGCAGCGGATTATTGTCTTTTCCATGAGCCTTTAGGTGTTCCTGCTTCAATAAAATCTGTTGTTCTTTTCTGTCCAGATGACCCTGTTTGCATGTTCAAACACGATCCTCCTGCACCGCATGCGGTGCTGAAGTTTCTGCAGGATGTTTTTGCCAGCCGAGAGACAGCTGACATCTTCTACCGCACTGACATGATGGTGATGATCGACATCGCCGTTCGGCAAATATCTGATCTTTCTCCTGGAGACAAGGTGAGAGACTGACATACCACACGGCACATGATACTCTATTCTGAATAGTGGATTTTACCTTTGACATAGTTAGGCTTGCAGTTTCAGAGTCTTGGGGTTTTGTTTTGTTTTTCTCAACATCTCGAGCAGCTCTTTCAATAACACCTGCTCTGTTTCTCCTACTGCAAAGCTGCGGATGGAGTATCTCTCCCTCATGCACTCCATAATGCGCTCGACGGATTATCTCGAGCACCAGCATCGCCTATCTGACCTGCAGGGGTCCCTGCAGAGGATTCTCAGGGAGGAGGAAGATCCAGGAGAAGACGAAGGGAGTGCCACTGCGAAACAGATGGATAAGCTAATTGTACAGCAGATCCACAAGGAATTCCCCCAGATCTGTGAGAACCAGGACTAACTCTATCAGTATCATACACACACGCACACACACACACACACTGTAGTCTGCTCCCGACTACCGCAGGGAGGTACGTTAACAGCTGAATATGGAAGAACCTGTGTTTAAAGACTACCTGCATTCTGTGCCAGCTGAGAGCAACATCTCAGTGTTGACAGTATTTTCTTGGACTTTGCAGGGCTGCAGCATGCATGTGACGCTGATGTTTTCACAGCTTCCCAAGAGCTTTGTTCGAATAATGAGTGAGATGTTTATTTGTTGCGATTCCGAAGAAGGAAAGTGTTAGATTTGCACAAAAAAAAAAAAAAACCCTGCAAAGTTTCATCTTACTTAGACATTATAAGTGGTCTAATTACAGGCCGAATCTTAAAGCTGCTTCGAATTCATAGCAATAATAACCATGTAAAGATTACATGGACAAACTGCAAGTGCTTGAAACTATTTTGACCATAAAGTTATCACAATGATAGCTAAAATTTTCAATATTTCAATCAAACTAAATCCAAACCCAAACCAAATAGATTTCAGAGGTGATGTGGAGATTTAGTAACAGAGATGTGTAAATACAAGCTAGTAGTGCCATTGTTTCAGTGCTGAAGGACACCTTTATAGTGCTTCCCTCGTAGTGGGACCAAACTACTGTGTGTTACTGGGGGGGGGTATTTTCTTAACTGGGTATTGTCATTTGCAAAACTTGCTTTCTGTTTCATTCTAAGCCTCCTTAATAACACTTAAAATGCAAGTTAAGCAGAGGAAATTGAACAAGTCTGCCATTCTTAACAAGAACTAAGAAAAAAAAGCAAAGCACACACTGATTCATCTTATCAATACTAGGATTGTATCTGAGAATGCTGCTGCTGCTGCATATCGATTCTCTGCTGTTCTTTGTCTGCAGTTTTAGCAGTCCGCTATGTTTTTGTCTTCTTTTTTTTAACTCTTTAACAGTAATGACTCTGCTTTTGCAAATGCAAAGCTTACAAATCAGTAGAAGTCACTGTTTACAGATTCAAACTAACTGTGCTGCATCAAGGCTTTTACGGAAACAAAGTCTTGGCTGTGAGATGTGTGCGCTCTGCAGTTATTCTTTGTGATGATGCCTCTGTCAGCCCAGTTCTTATGTTCCTGCTGAAAATCAAGACAAAGGAGAGGAATTACAGGGCATTTATTTGGTTTCCTGGTGGTTTTGATACTTTTACAGTAAAATGTACTTTCCCTTGTTTTGTCCCTGTGATGTTGTGACTGATGTTGCCCCCCCTCCCTTTTGTCCCTGGCCTTGGCTTCTCCATCTGGAAGGCTGTCACAGTTGGGTGGGTGTGTGTCTGTCTGTGAGCGATAAGCATCTCCGTGATTATCATTGTCTGAAAAAGTGCTGCAGCCGTGTTATAACTAAACTAATAAAACTATATTTTAACAGTGAAAGTTGTTACTGCTGTTGTTTTTGTGAAAGAATACATAATAAAGACTTAACTGAAGTACATCTGAACATGTTGGGCACATTGTTACACACGGAAGAAAATACTGAAATCAGAGTTTAGCTTTTTATTTTTTTCTTCTTATTGTTTAGGGTAGTAGCAAAGTTATAATAGTTTTGAATTTTTAATTAATTTATTTATTTATTTTTAACTTTAGCTAGTTTGACATGCACATCCGTAAGATTGGTCAGTTTTTGTTTTAGGCTTAGGTTTTTGAGGTGTTGACCTAAAAATATTAACAAAAAAAAATCTAGGATGAAAGAATCAGATTAACAATGTCTTACAGTTAAAAAAAAAAAAAAAAGGAAAAAAGAAAAGAAAAAAAAACTTTATTATTTCCATTGAGTAATCAGAATATTAAATGTCAAAGGTCAAAAGGCACTGGTAGCCAGGATGCAGAACAAAAACAATATATGCCATCAAACATTAAAAAACAAAACAAAACAAGGGAACATTTCTATTTAACTTTAAGATGACAGTCTTTTCTTGAAAAAGTAGGATGTTCAAGGACCAATCTTGAAAAATAAAGTCAAAATGCAAGTGAAAATCCTGACATTTCTGTTTTGTTTCAAGCTTGTTTTTCATTGTTAATTTTAGTTTTTATCTACTTTTCTTTTGATTAAAAAACAACTTTAGTTTTTATTTTCATCTCAGTTAACGGGATTTTTGTTTGTTTTTTGACTTGTTAGTTTTAGTCTTAGTTTTCATTACATGTAATAACTCTGGATCACAGGGGTCTGCTGGAGACATGGTACAGTCCAGACCACAGCATATAGACAAACAACCACACACTCACTCCTAAGGTCAATTTAGAACCACCATTTCGTCTGACGTGCATGTCCTGGATTGTGTGATGAAAAACAACCCAAAAACGCCGTGCTGGAAAAGTTTCTAACTCAGGATTTAACGCCCAATGTTTCCGCCCGGACAACAAACAGGGGGGCACCGGAGTAGGACTGTGTGACGGCGAGAAGGGTCCGGGTAAAAAGTGTGTCAAAGGTCCTGCAGTGACAGAAGCAGCAGCTTCTTTTTTCTGAGGAGAGGCCTCTAACGGGTGAGATTTTATCTGTCTGGTTGTCTTAAGCTTCTCTTGGCACCTCCCAGTTCTTTCTAGACCTTATTCAGTCCTTTTTTTGCGTTGTCTTCTTCCAGCGTAGCGGAAAGTAGTAAAAAAAAAAAAATGGCCAAACAACCGCAGCCGATCAGTCCCACGAAGAACTTCTTCGCTGGAGGTTTCGGAGGGGTTTGCCTCGTCTTCGCCGGACACCCGCTGGACACCATCAAAGTAATCGATTTCGACATTTTGCATTTGTATGTGTCAGCGATTTGCAAGAGGAACCAACCGACGAGGATGACTAGAACTACTTAGACAGGACACCCACATGTGTCTGCTGCCTGTAAACGTACAGATGTGTTTGTTGTGTTCATGTGAATGAAGGATGACTGAGGACAGCTGCTGCAGACCTTTGACTCACATTCAGGCCTTCAGTCATGGCCTGCAGCTCAGGTGAAGAGCTCACCTGAAGCCAGGAGTGTCATCACTCCTTTACAACCACAATATGAGCTCCTATAGATGTCAGAGATGTCACCCAGACCAAGACATTATAAATAATAAGTACATGTTTCAAGTGATTCAGAACAATTTATGCTTGCAAGTCTCTTTTTCCTGCTCAGCACACACCTCGGTCGTAACTGTGCAATAACTGTCTAGAAGAGCTAGTTGTAAACCCACGTCAGTCATAAAACAGCAGCAAGGTTAGCTGTCTTTTCAAGGTGTGTGGTTGATCACATGCCTAGAATGACATGTGTATCTTGAGCTGCGAGATTCTCATCCATGGTACCCGGCCGGTCACTGTGTTTGTCACCGTGTCCGCTAGGTGTTCATGAGGGTCCATAAAAGCCTGAGTTTGCAAATTCAAGTTCACACTCGATTCCAGCGATCGCAGCTGTAAATCAGGCTCTGTCACCCTGTGAATTAGACTGGTATTTGTTGAAAAGGAAAAAACATCCTAAGCAACACAAAGAAAAACTTGCAGCTTTTGTGAACAAGCCGCAGTCTGACATTTACTTTTACTTGCAGAAAACTACATCTAAATGCAAAGTACACTGTATGTGTATGTGACTCTAAAGTTATGAAGTATTCTTTATGAATGGCAACAATGTTTGGAGACATTTGAATGTGTCGATATAATCTTCTAAGAGGTGTAGCTGATCATCTCAACACAGTGAAGAGTTTAGTAGGTTTGTGGAAGAAAATGTGAAAAGTAGAGGTGAATTAAAAAAAATGCTTTGGTGAATGTGTGCCATAATCACAGATAAAGGCGGTCCAAAGAAATGTCTTGATTTGTCTGACGGGCAGCGTATATGTATAAATATTGTGTCATTGTTTAATGGGTGACATGTGTTGTGCTCTTCTCTTCCTCTCAGGTGCGTTTACAGACTCAACCCAAACCCAAACCTGGTGAGACGCTCCAGTATGCAGGCACTATTGACTGTTTCAAAAAGACTTTAGCCAAAGAGGTGAGAGGTGCAGGCTGCCACAATCGCTGCGATAAAGAAAACTACTCTCCAAGCTTTCCTTCCTGCCTCACGCTGACGTTTCCTCGCTGCCTTTGTTCCCCTCACAGGGGGTGAAAGGACTCTATAAGGGGATGGCGGCTCCAATAATTGGAGTTACACCCATGTTTGCCGTCTGTTTCTTTGGATTTGGCATGGGCAAGAAACTCCAACAGAAAACCCCTGACGATATCCTTACGTAGGTGATTGAACTGTCGTAGGTGGTGGTGCGATCACGTCAACGCCTCAGACTCTCTGACGGTTTTAGCTTGTTTCTGTGTGTATATCTCGTCCCCTGCAGGTATCCACAGCTGTTTGCCGCGGGGATGTTGTCAGGTGTGTTTACTACAGCCATCATGGCCCCTGGAGAGCGAATCAAATGTCTGCTGCAGGTAAGAGTTTATTCTGTGTCTGAAAACCTATTATTGGTGTAACTGGCTCCTCCTGTCACAGATTTTAAATGGCTTCAGATACATCAAAGGTTATTATTTGGTTGATATGTAAAAAAAATAATGTGTTCTGGGTTTGTTTTCAGATTCAGGCCTCAACAGGAGAGGTGAAGTATGCAGGACCCATGGACTGTGTCAAACAGCTGTACAGAGAGTCTGGAATCAGAGGAATCTACAAAGGCACAGCTCTGACTCTCATGAGAGGTGCATATTTACTCTGATAGCAGCAGTTTCTGTCACACGCTTTGTAATAGGAATTTGTGATGAGTAGGTCAAAGGACAAAATGTTACTTCTAATTTTAATCTGGAGTTCTTCTTTATGAGAAAATACATTCTAGACACTTTTAGTTTTACTCACCAAGTTTCTCTGTCCTTGAGTCTTGAACAAAGAAGATTAATATATTTCTGTCCTTTGCTCATGAAGCCTTTATGTCATGTAATAGCAAAGGGGATTTCACTGTTGAAGGTACCAAGGCACATGGGAGGGAAAAATAAATTATTGGCAGTCAGTTTAAAAATATCTCAAAGGATTTGCAGGCTACTCTTACATCCCAGTACGAGTTTAGAGTGTTATCCAGCCTCCTCATCTCTAATTCCTACAGGGTACCACCTCCCCATGGAGGCACCCTAACCAGGTGTATAAACCGTCTCAGTTGGCTCGTCTTGATTTGGATGATCAGTGACTCTACTCTTGAGTCCCTCTTGGATGCCTGAACTTCTCACCCCGTATCTCCAATCAAAGTCCATCCACCCTGCAGAGGAAACTCATTTCAGCTGTTTGTATAAGTCACTGCCCACAGTTTTCTTTCCGCCTCTCGTTTCTGGTCTGTTTTGCCATGAATGTGAAAGCACTGATCTAGCTCTGTGGAAGCAGAGGCCATGAACACGCTTCCTTTTGCATCTACTGATGGTAATTTGCGCCACATCGGTAGTTGCCTTGTACAGTGGTGGCAACATGAAGGAGATGCCTGTGCGAACGGTATTCTTCTACACTTGTACGCTTACAACAACAAGTTAAAACTGCTTTGATTTGCCTGCACAGACCATATCTACAGTATTCCTTAAGTGGAATGATATTTTTGAGTCTTGTCAGAGACATAAAGTAGCAACTTATTTGGATTTAGGCTGTACCAATACCAACATCAACTAGCATTTTGCTGTAAACACATTCTTTTCTAACTCACAACTGCATCAATTCATGTTGTTTTGGTTTACATTTATTACATTCTAACTATAGACCTAAGGTTGTTTTAACCCCTGAATGTTCTTTTAAAGGCACACAGGACAAACTGAAGATCTGTGGCCCCAATCTGGCCCACCACCTCACTTTATCTGGCCTACAAAAGCAAGCAAAGACAGTTATTTACTTTACTGATTTAGGGACATACATGAACATAACTGCACATGCCACTACATCTCAGTTTCATGTCAAATTCAGTCATTCCCTACAATAATTTTACAATCTGAAAAATCTCTAGTTTAAGTAGATTGACCACCAACACCATGCCGAATGCTAAGACAAAAGCAATTATTGTATTCCAAATATTTAAGTTTTCTCAAATGTCCAGTAGTCTGGAGAGACTCACAGAAGAGATAAAGCCAGACTAAATGAGCTAAACTGAGCAGAACTTAACAGACCAATTTACAGATTTGTCCCCATAAGCAGGATTGTTGTTGCCTACAACATTTAACGTTCCTACTTTCTGTGTGACTCAGATGTTCCAGCGAGTGGGATGTACTTCATGTCTTACGAGTGGCTGAAGAACCTCCTCACACCAGCAGGAAAAAGGTGAGGATTCGTTCTTCCCATGCAGGATTCACGGGTTTTCCTGTGTATTAAAAAGACCTCTGAGCCGCCGGACCTGTTGTCATGTCCCCTCAGCCACGATGAGCTCAGCGTTCCCAGTGTGCTGTTTGCCGGAGGAATGGCTGGGATCTGTAACTGGGCGGTTGCAATTCCCCCTGATGTGCTCAAGTCTCGCTTCCAAACAGGTTTGCTTTCCCAAAAAGACAAACAAACAGTTTTTAATGAATATTAGCATCCCCAGAATCTGCCAGTTGAATGTTTATAATAATGATAATACATTTTATTTGAAAAAGGGCCTTTCAAAGCACTCAAGGACACTGTACATAATGCAATATTAAAATAACAAGCATAAAACACACAATCTACAAAAG